>VZTL01031813.1:0-14813 GCA_013400535.1 Scopus umbretta
TGGTTTAAAGAGATAATTAAAGCTCTTGAGACTGCAATTATGACAAGGCAGCATGACAAGGCACATGTATGTCGACAGAATATATTTATATTGACAGAATCTGTCCAAGAAATCCTTTTTGTACAATATATCTGTCTGTCACATCTTTGGACTGCACATGCATTTATTGACTTTGTGTTAGTGTAGATCTTGAAATTTGTCCCTTTGCCTTATTACTCAGTGACACTTGGTTAAATATATCGTGTTTTCAAACACCAGACTTCCTGAAGCTATTTTTCCAAAAGTTTGAATTCAGTACATTACTAAGTGATACTTCCATTACATTATATACATAATACATATTATGTTACTGATACTTGCAGATCCCTATTTAATACGAGTAAATATGTATATACAGTATGGATATTTGGACACTGTATATCCTAAGAATACAGGGAACTGTCAAAATCAGATCTGATCTTTGGACATGTGATTAATTTTCTAAGGAACTTACAAATACACAAGTTAAAATTAAATTCAAAGTCATTCCAGCTTAGAAACTTAGCACCTGTACCTTTTCTCTCCTTGCCAGGATAGACGTGATTTCCTTCTCTGGTTCAAGCCTCCTGAGCCACCCCAGCAAAGAGGGGCTCTGGCCACAATAGAAGCAGAGTAGTGTGGCACAGAGGAAGGGAATCCATCTCTCCACTACAAGGTCAGAGGCAGTAGCATCTGGTTGCTGTTTGAGGACATCTGTTAAAGGCAGAAAGAACCCAAAAACCAAAACTACTGTCATCAAGTTCTTTTCCCCTGCTTTTGGTAGCCAAATAGATTCTGATTATATTTTCATATGGGAGTAGAAAAAAAAGCACATAAATGCATAGACACATGAAAAGAACTATATCAACACAATTAATTTGTATATACATAAAAAGAAAGATAATATTCAGCATTTGTATACATAGATTTATTCATTTACATTCTATCTATTGAAGAAATAAGGATGAAGTATTGCCAAAGTGGGATGCTTAGTAAATAAATGCTTCAAACTGGTCAATAACATTGTTTAGGTAATAAACACAGAAATGGATTAGAAACAGTTTCAACAATTTCTTTAACTAGACCCGAGTACTCTTTTTTTGATTAATTTTATTACTTTTAACTTCTGATTTCATTATACCAGCAAGAAACACACACCCTGTTTTATCCACCAAAACAAAACAAGAAAAATCCTACCTTCCACTAAAACTCTGGAATTCCAATCCTTTAAAACAAAAATCTAATTAGATGTATAACTGAGTTTGTACTGAGTTTGACTCAACTTTATAACTCAGTTGCCAGGAAGAACAGACAAAGAATGTCTCCTCAAAAATATGCTTAAGCATTTCCTTCTATACAACTCATAATCTCCAGAAATCATATGACTGAATTAAGAAGAAAATCATCTTTCATTTAGCAAGTAATGCATTTTGAACACTTGCGGCTTGATAAAAGAGAGCTAAAAATGTGACTTACTGTTTCAGAAGAAAACAGCAGACAGAAGGTCCAAACATAAGTATTTTTAATTTGTTTTAAAGAAAACTTCCTTGTTTCAGGTGGCCTGGCTTATTGATTTTGAAAGGTCAGTGGTAGAATCAAAGAGATTTTATGATAAATGTGAAGGTCTGCTACAAATGACTAATTTCCTACCATTCATGATTGTATTAGCTCCTGCTTTAATGACATTTGGATGGCCATTTTGGGAAGAATCTTCTACTGTTTCTCATTGAATTATGGTTGTAGAAATCTTCTGCCTAACATCACTGTTGACTCTGCTCTCACAAGTTGCAGAGAAAGGGTTAATGCAGGGGGGTTTGGTTGTGTTTTTTTGGTTTTTGTTGTTGTTTTTTTTTTAAGACAGAAGTTGCAGATTTAATCCTGCTTATAACTGTGCAAGTAATCAGCCCTTCTGAGAGTGAGATGAACTCGGAGGAGGAGATTTTCTCTTGGCTCTCAAAAATTTATGGCCAAAATCACAATTCCTGAAGATATTTCTCTTTTAAACATATAACCAGAGTAGGAGAAGGGGAATATGAGAAGAACAAGAAAGAGAACCCTGGCAAATACAGGAATACACAAGTGCAAGGAAACACCAGGAAATCGTGTTAGACGTAGACAGAGGAACAGAAGGGAGGTCCAAGCAACAACGTGAACCTGGAGGACAGACGGTAAAGGGAAAACTAAGGCACACTACCCAGCTGCTTTGCATTGCTCTGCCAATGCAAAGCATCTGTAAATGCAGCTGAACTGGCCAATTCACTCTGGCTTCCTCACAGTGCTCCAGATTGACATAAGGTTGCTAAGGTAGATGTTCAAATATGTCCATAAATAATTAAATGATTAACACAAAGAAAACCAAAGTTTGATGTTTCTTTTTCAATTCTCTGTGAGATAGCACAGGGCAAAATTTTCTTACAGTTTCCTGTGGAGACCTCATCCATAAGACAAAAAAGTACTAAAAAATAAAACAAAAACCTGAACTCTGTCCTGTAGTGATACAAATAGAGAACAATCAATATTTTAAAAAATCATTACATTGTGATGACAAGCATATTCTGTGAAGCCCAGAAGTGCAGGTGAGGGGATGGATTACTTGTTTCCAAGAACACAGCATTGGAGAGGGGAAAAGAAAAAAAAAAAAAATCTGACTTTTCTTCAGCTGTCAGCTCCAGAAACTCATCCTGACACCTGAGGGGCATGGCTCTTACTAAATCCTGCATCTTTGCTTAAAGTTTATATACTGTTGGAAAAAGCCTCTTTCCTCATTGAAATATAGATAGTGATTTCCTCACTGAAAAGTACTCTGAGGTACAGTTTGTACCCACTACTACAAATTAATAATTTTGGAGACACTGCATAAAACCTCCTCCAGTGCTCCTCCTCCTTGCCTTTGAAGTTCTAGGAAAAACAAAATAGTACAGTCTTACTCATCACTCAGATTTGAAGAATTAGTATTGCTAAATGCAATAGTCAGATCTACTGTATGAAAGATGCCTTTCCAAATTCACTTCTCCAAGGAGAGATATGCAATTTTAAATCTCTATTTACCATTACCATCCACTACAGCAGTCCCCCACTGCCAGATTGGGCAAGTCTAAGTCACATGTGAAAGCCTTTAAGAATGAATGGCAGTAAACCTGAATGGGTTCTTGCTAAACTGCACACTTGTTTGCCACATTGTTTTGCCTTACCCTCCTCTGCTGAGCTAGTGCTCCATGAGTCCAGAGATCTTCTCCTTCATGCAAACCACAGGAAAACCACAGTTAAGGGGGGGGAGCAGAAGGGGAAGTTGTAAGTCTATAAAAATGGGTGGCTTGCAAATTAAAGATGCCCTAATCCCTGTCTTCAGGCGTGGAAGTCAGCAGCAAGCACTGCCTGGTAGCAAGGCATGATGTCCATTATCCTTTCTCAAAGCAACAGAGAGTCCTGCAACCTTTCCAGTGGCAGCACTCCATCTCCAGCTCTCCATCCACAGCAAAGCTATCAATAGCAGAGACACTCTGCCTGCTAAAATAGCTGTAATTACTAATTCAAGTTGCTAACATTAAACATTTCACCAGCCGTCAGATACAGTGAGCTGAAGCCTTCAAAAGGAACTACTGAAATGTTTTTCTAGATTCATTGATTCCTCTTCATTCAAGAGCATAGGCCTAAAACCAGATAACTACTCGCAGTGAAATAAAAACTTCAGCTATTGTGCTGTACTTTTAACTAGGTTGATATTATGACTTGACTATAATTTCTTTTGTGAATTTGCCAATTCTTCTCCATTTTGTTTGGATTGTTATAGGCTCCAAATGGAATATTATCTGATATTAACAACTGGAGAAACTTGCAGCTTTTCAGGTCATTGTACTGTAGAGAATAATGAAAGGAAAATTTGAAGAAGATCTTACAAAAAATCTCCCGTGGATTAATGAATTCTTTTCTAATATAGATGTAATCTTCCTTAAAAAATTTATGTCCACACTTTGTAGCTCTTTGGGAGATCTGACATAAGTAAAATCTCATGATAGACAACACATTCAAAAAAATCTGTTCTGCAGTTCTCTTTAAAGATTTTATCTAATCATAAAACGTTTTGTTTTTAAATACAAAAATATTTTTTCCAAAACATATTATTTTTTCTGAAAAATTTTACTTCTTGACAAAAGAAAGAATTCTGAAACTTCTTTTATGAATGAAGAATGCTTAAAAATCTTTGTTTATTTTTAATGCCATTTCTTACAAAAGATGAATCCTTTTGGACAGTTGTCAAGTCTTCCTGCTATCTAAAAACTCTAGGTGATCCATTGGAATGATTGATATCTGCCTACCTGGGCTGAACTTCAGATCTGAAATTCCAGGTTAAGTCAGAAGCTGCCCTTTACTTCCACTCACCATTATGTACTGTATCTGGTTAAAGTCTAAAAATGTGGAAATAAGGCTTAACAGTTTGCTTTTGGTATTCTACATTGATATTTATTTTTTCTTTCTCCCTCACTTCTATTGCAAATGTTTTTATGATCTTAAAAGCCACCAACAGTTTTGTAAACTCAGACAGTTATCTGAAAATCTAGGACTATTTTTTCTGCTGCATGCCTCTTCACCATGGTTCTAGTATTGGTGTTATAATTGTTTATTTGTATAGAAGATATTTTTGAGGTATCGGTCAGTATGTTATGTAAATATAATATGAACCAAAATACTTGCATAAAACAAATATGTGCAATATAGCTCTGTTTTGAAAAGTATTGTTGGAAATGATTGGAAGTAGCATCAGATGTTTTCAGAACTCTCTCACAACATCTGTCCCTGGAAACATTTACACTACAGTCTGGAAAATACAAAGCACAGATTGGGTCAACAGCAGACAATCTGGATGAACAACATGTTTGTTTTTATTGTTTGACTGGTCTTTTGCAAAGGTGTTTGTGCGGTATCTTCATGTGTTCAAATAAATTGAAAATATAGCAAGAGTATAAGTAGCCGGATCACTAGATCCAGTTCCAAGAAAAACATTTTAGAAGGTGCAGCAGGCTTTCTAAGACAGGAACAAATCTCAGTGTTTACCAGTTGCCTCTATCCACTGCGAAGAAGTGTTTCTCAGAGGTGCTAATGTTTTAACTATAAATATGCTATAAACAATGCTTTCTTATGTCTGAAGTTGTTCTCAGTCCTTGCATGCATGAGCAAGATTTGAAGGGAATCTGAATACTGAATATCATGGATTTTATGCTGTTCTTTTAAAAGAAGCTCATTATCTTTACAACCAATAAGGTATAAAAGGCGTTGATATGCTCAACATATTGTGGCCAAGATGAAAATTAGCATTTCAAATGGCTGGAGCTATTGTACTCTTAAGTATGCCTATTTAACCCATCATTCAAGCAAGGGAAATAAAACAGATGAAGGGCTTCAGCAATATTTTCATCAGAGTCGATTCCAAAGATGGTGTCTGCTGTAACTAAGATCTGGATGTCCCTTTAGCCAGTGTAGTAAACGTGCTTTGGGAAGCCACAATGCCATCCTCAGCTGTGGATATGAGATAAGGACACTGACTAATAAGAACAGTTCTAGGACAAGCACAAATGAGATTACTTTAAGAAGACCCTAGGTGTGCCAAAACCTAGGCTGACTTTTTTGTCTTCAGCTGTCACAGCTGGGAAGGCTTAAGCATGTGTATCACGTAGTTTTAAAAGGAGGTTGCAGAACAAGATTTTCAAGGACAAAGTGTCAGCGAAATGACACGAGGGTTGGACCTGCAGAAAGAGCCCAAAGAACTAAACCTATTAAAAAACTGGCACATTACATATTTGCACTCTGTTCAGCAATTTGGCAGAAACCATTTATAACAGATTTTATGTTGGGGATTGAGTCCAAAAACGACTCCTCCCCTAATTATGAACTGAATCCCCCCGTCTCACTATTTTATGCAAAAATAAATGTAATAAACCAACGTGAAATAAAATAAAAGCTCATTGTTTTGACTCACAAAGAAACACGAAGGAAAATGAAAGGCAGGGGTGTGAGTCTCCCCATCAGGATATGTTACCAACAGGAAAATTTGGAGAGAAACAGGAATGTGGGATTTGAGGCACCAAGCTGGTGGAATCTGAGTATGTCATAAAGGTTAAGCACAGTCTCCGAAGGGGAGCCAGGCATCCCATGCAAGAGTAGCCTTGCTGGTTGATGGCCAGCTAGTGTTGGCATTGGTGGTGTGGCAGATGCTCATTTAAACTCCCACCCTAAAACTTGCTGGAAGAAAAGTTACAGCAGTAGGTGGGGGAAGATGGGAAGAATGAAATGGGAAAAAATAGTAGAAGGAATGGAGACTGAAATAGCCTGGCTACCATACAAATGCATTTGAATTGTCAATGTGTAGCTAATGGTTCTTGGTCCCAACTGTCCCTTTGGCTGCCATCATTTTTATCTTTGGGTCATTATAGCGTAATACATCTGACAGTTACCAACTTTCCCTGTAGTTCTTTCATAGCAAATTGAATTACGGTTTTGCAACCATGGTCATACTTTAACTGAATTGTTATTCTATTACTCTGGAAAGTGGAAAAAAGGTATTTGGTAGGGTGGTCTCCCTGTCACTTCATCCTGAAAACAGTTCAGCTGGAAAAGGTCTATCCAAAGTCCAGTTATGAAACTGACTGACTTCCTATGTTGGAAGGTTCTTGATTGCCTTGCCAAAAGTGAATTTGATTTTACATATATCTGTGTCATTATAGCTTGATGTGAGATTTCAAACTAAGTGCGCTGACTTTGGAGGATTCCTTAATGCAGATAAATTGCAGCAGCACCTTAGGCTGAGCTGCAAAAATGTGACCCAAATGATTAGCAAAATTTTCAAGAGAGTTATCCTGGTTTCAGCTTAATTCAGAGTTCATTGTCTTCCTAGTAGCTGACATAGTGCTGTGTTTTGGATTTAGGATAAGAACAATGCTGATAACACGCTGATGTTTTAGTTGTTGCTCAGTAGTGTTTGCACTAGTCAAGGACTTTTCAGCTTCCCATGCTCTGCCAGGTGCACAAGAAGCTGGGAGAGGGCACAGCCAAATAGCCAAAAGGCTATTCCATACCATATGGCATCCCGCTCAGTATAGAAACTGGGGGGAGTTGGCCAGGGGGGCAGCGATCGCTGCTTGGGGACGGGCTGGGTATTGGTCAGCAGGTGGTGAGCAATTGCGTTGTGCAGCACTTGTTTTGTATATTCTTTTATCGTTACTATTATTATTATTTTCTCTTTCTCTACTATCCCATTAAACTGTCTTTATCTCAACCCACGGGTTTTAGGGGTTTTATTTGGTTCTCTCCCCCATCCCACCGGGGGCGGGGGGAGGGTGAGCAAGAGGCTGTGCGGTGCTTGGTTGCCGATCGGGGTTAAACCACAAGAAGAGTCTATGCAGAATGGGAACTCTAGTTTAGGATTTTTCATGCATTTTCCAATGAAATTTCCTGCCTGAATTTTCCCACATGAAATTACATTTTAATTACATGAGACTTTTTTCCCCAAAAGTATGTTCTTTATATTTATTTCATATTTAATGTCAGATGCAGAGCCTGAAATCTAACAAGGAAAAGGAATATGAGGCACTATAGCTAGGAAACCTTCAAGTACCAATGTAGCATTCTCATACTGAAAGATATATGGGATACATGTAATTATGCAGAATATACAACCATACTACTATCATATAGTGATATTAGACCATAGGTATTAGTTGTAAAACATTACATATAAATAAGTATGCATATTGATAAACATATATAACTAAAATAAAAATTTATCCCAAAAGACATTTTCTGTACTTACTATTCAAATGGGACTCCATCTGTTGCATTTTCAAGAGGCATTTATTTGTCCTGGCCTTTTCTAAGATCTAATGTACAACATGGCAACGTGGTTTTTTTATTGAATTGGAAACTACTGCTACATGTGGTAGCCTATTACTAACCTCTCCAAATTTTTTGTTAGTTTGGACACAGTAATGTCCCATTCATTTTCATGTGATACCAATAGAAATATCTGAGGCCTGAATTATGGGTTTGAACAACCACACTGCATGTACAAGTTTTTTATTTATTCCAGACCATTTCAGTGATCCAGTTAATTGTGAAGCATTACAAATATCTGTGCCAGAAAAACTAAGTGGGAAGTGAAGGCTTAGAAAGAGAGGTGGGAGAGCTGTAGGAAGAAGAGGACCAAGATCTGCTACCATTAGCAGTGATTACTCCTGTAGAAAAGGCAGATGGAGATAGATGTTGGGCCTCTTGTCCAGCATCCGCCTTGCAGTGAGGCTGCAGGCAGAAAAACTCTGGTGGTTCTTAGCTGTTTTAGGAAGCCTGCAAGGGTACATGGGTGAGTTAATCAAAATTATCTGCAGCCCCAATGGTGCAATGCTTGTTCCATGGTATTGTGATGCCAATTAATTATGGATGTTGTTCACTATTGATCATTTTAGTATGAAATTCCCAGCTACTTGGGAGCGCAGGCTGCTGGGTTTAGGTAAGGTGTTCACCACCATTCCCACTGCCCTATGTGACCTTGGATTAACTAATTAATTTAGTTTACAAGGTCAAACATCTTAGTGGAATGAAAGCTTTGTGATAGTTTCATAATGCAAATGAAAAAGCTGTTGATTTCTGAAGCCAAGAGCTAACAAGTGCTACTAGTGACTGAGTCAGGTTTGTTGTAATCTTTACTTTGAAGATACACTGGAGTTCTCAAAGGTTAATGAACCACTTGTGGTAGAGCTTTCCTTCAGACTTTAACTCTGTTTTATTCTTGATAGAACCATTAACTTCTACACTAACCTTTCTACTTGTTACTATTACACACATTCTGCCCACTAAAGCTCTCTATTGATTTTTGCCAGCGAGCTTTTATAAAATGTAGGTTTAAATACATGGGGTTTGTGGTTCTGTTAGCATTGGGTGCTATACAGACAGACAATGATTAATTTGTAAGTTTTAATTTATTTTAGATATATTTTACAGTCACTTTGGCAATACCATTGTCCTTAGGTTTTGTTTCTTGAATCATTTGCTCTAGTTATTCCAGATATCTTTTTAATTGCAATAGTTTCCAGTTAAGAAGTAAAATTTACAAGATACAATGAATAGTGTTAGCAAAATACATTGAGATACTGGAAATTTTTCCAATCCTTCCAAATTTAGGATCTGATTTATGAAGAATGGTGCCATTGGGGCAGAGGACCAACTGTTCTTACCATGTGGAATCTAGCCATGCATTAGAAAATCCTATATTCACCTTTAACATTTTAATCTCCTATACCTTTACTTTATTTATGAGGTTTCCATATCAAGATTCCCAAGAAATATACATTTTTTCTTTGATAACACAACCTGTGGTGAATGAATTAGAAAAAACTTTAGGACCAATCCTAATTTTTAAAGGTTTTTAAATTATTATTACTTTATTGTATTTTTTGCTTTTTATTTTCAAGATTTTTAAATATAATCTATGTAGCTGGTCATCCTCCGCAGTTTCCTTCAGTCAATGGCTTATTTCTATTTCATCTTTACTTGAAACACTGAAGCACTACAGCCATAAATATTTGGTGAACAAAATGATCATTTTATCCAACATTTTGAGTCAAAAATGACTTTTCTGGTATTGCTGTATTTCTGGTTGCATTTTCCAAGTAGAAAATCATGTGCTAATCAGTGCCAATTTGTCATAGAAGCAAACAGGAAAATTTCCTCTGCTAGAAAAATAAATCCGGGGATAAAAATGTTTCTGGGATTTTTTGATGACTTTTTTTAACCTCACTGTAGGCAGCTAGTGAAAGCAGACTGCAGGTAAAGTATATTAGGCTGGTTGGAACCCTTGGACTTTGCAAAATTACTTGTAGTTGTTCTCCATGGGGATTTTACATCAAGGCATCTATTTCAACACCATTCTTTTTACAATGGGTGGCAGAAAAGCTTGGATATTTCCTTGTTTGTTTAGGAAAAAAACCCACATATACCAAATCCCGAGCATGCTGCTACAATGAAGATGCTTGGAAATTACTTTCCATTTTTAAAATTACTAATTAAAGAATTCTTTGCATTATGGGTCAAATTTCTATCTCTGTATTTAGGCTTGGCTCCCTTGATTTGATTGCTCCATACATCTCAAAAATCATTGTAGCTTTGAACAAGAATTATTTTCAATAAGACATTATTCATGTCTGCCCAAGAATTAGACTTTGAGAGATTTGTACTAGTATTTTCTATTATGTTGGTCAACAGGGTGGCATTCTGTAAGTTTCACTTTGATATTCAGATTCAAATATTCACAACAAAAATATGAATGTCTCATGATTGCAGCTGTGCAAATAGCAATGGATTACACCAACTTTGAAGGTGGATTCTGTTCTTATTCTTTTCATTATTCATTTCCCTGCAAATAGTAATGGCAGAAATTTGGGGAAGTTGCTTAAATTGATGGACAATAACACATATTCACATCTGAACTATTTACTATGGTGAATAGCCTCATACAGTATATGTATAAAAATAGCCTTGCCCTAAAGTCTCAGGACAGATGCCTGAGACAAATATGCATTTAATAATTTGAAATGGGCAAATGGGCAGCATTAAATGGGTAACATTACATCAATGCTCTTTTAGACTGCTTAATGCAGCCATAGCTACATTTAGCACAGAAACAGTAGCTACACAAGGATCTCACTGAATTCTTCAAAAGTATTGCATGCATTATTCTATGGTAGCAATGTAGCAAGAGAAAATTAAATGTAAACATTTGCTGTAAGCAGCAAAAAAGTCTAGCATTCAGCAATTTAGGTCATGATCCCTCAGTCAGAAGGAAATAAGAAGTTTTAAAAAATCTGGTGTTTATGAGCATTGCCAGAATATGAGAGTGGCTGAATAATTGAGTAAAAAAAAAAAAAAAGTTAATGTATCCTAATTAAATTACCTGACCCTTACTTATCTTTTTCTAAAAAAAAAGTTTCAGTATTTTCTTCATTCAGTCATTCTATAAGAGTAATTGTATCACATCAAAGATATATATAAAATATATATATCCCATATATATATCCCATAAATATATGGGAAGAAAATGACCCTACCAATTTGAAAAGTAAATTCAGAAATACTACTTTAAGAGTGTAATGGCAATCCAGAGGCAAGAATTTGTCAGTAGATAATATTTGGTGGGTAGGAGTAGGAAACACAATCTTAAAATCTATGTCATTTACACACAAGCTATGAACAAAGAAGAGTTAAATCCGTTGAATCAATGTATGAATAACACAAACAGTTCTGCCTTCCCTAAACCAGTCTAAGTTAGCTCAAAAATAAGACCACGTTTGCTTAAAGGCATATGAACCACAGTGAAGTTTTCAGCAAATTAGAGCAGAGTCTGAAGCAAAGCACAAAACCACAAGACCTTAATATGGTGTAATACTTCACAGTGAACATTTCATGCAGCTGTATAAATAAAAGCACCACCATAGTGAAGACAGTGATTGATGATTCAGTGAAGCATGTTTCCAAGAACTAAGACAACTCCATACTGCTAAAATGGAAACCAATTTAGCACGAACTAGTGAGTTAGGAAGTGATGGTTTGCTTAAAAAAAACAACCCAATAACCTTCTCTTCTTTGTAAACACTGAAGCAATATAAAATGGAATGTCACAAGTAAAGGTCTGAAAGCACAAATTTCAACTGCAGTTCAGGAATAGACAAGGCCAAAATATGATTCTAAAGCAGGCAATTTTCCCTGTGTAGAAAGCCACTATTTTCTATGGACAAATACTTGGTTTTAAATTGGAAAAGCAAAGCACTACATATACAGAGACACAAAAACTTATGTAAGTTTGTATTTTAATATGATGCCACTCATTATTCATTGTACACAAGATAACATCTGAGCATCTCTCTAACCTGTTCTTCTCTATGTATCTGATTGTACCTTCCCAGCTCTTTAGCGTTAATGACCCTCTTCCAAAGAAAAGACATCATCATATACCAGGTAAACTGTAGTCCTGTGAACATGGACAGGGGAATGTAACACTTAAAAATCGGGGTATGATGAATCAGAACTACAACTCTTCTGGAGACTACATGGTACTAATTAGATTATATCCTTTTCAGCTGAAATGTTTTGGTTTCCCAAATTTTGCGCCCAAATAAATAGGGAATTTTTGATTTTAGCTAAATTTGTCAAGTGTTTTCAGATCACATTTTTATATTTAACTATTTAAAACATAGGATCATTGCAAAAGTCAGAGGTGACAGCATCAGGGTTCCGCTACTACCACTCCAGTTCCTTTTACATTTGATGCAGGTTGTGAAGTCATATGAAGAATGTCTTTTTGCAGGAATATGGAGTAAGGGCCGTTCTTGCTTTTAAAAATGTATGGGGGAAACTGTGAATATAAATACATGTTGGAAAATGTTCAGGGATGGATTTAGAATGGTAATGTGGATAAAAATGTTTCCTTTGAGCCTATTTTGAATTGCAGCAGAGAAATTTTAATACAGTTCATTCTTCTTGAGTCTTGCAAACCCAAACACAACCATGAGGTTCTAATATACAGTGAGGTTTAAAAGCACAAAAAAAAAAAAAAANTCTTATAGTGAGGGGCCCAAAACTGAACACAATATTTGAGGTGTGGCCTCACCAGTGCTGAGTACAGGGACACAATCACTTCCCTACTCCTGCTGGCCACACTATTCCTGATACAAAATGGATCAATTAAAAAAAAAATGTAACCCATCTGCAATTTACAATTTACATATTTTAACCTACAGCTTCAGTGTCACTTAAGATACTAAACATCTCAACCTTTTTACATTTTAAATTTAGATTCCTAAATCGCTAAAAAAACTGTTTTATTTCATACTAATAAAAAAATGCTGAACGTGATTTCCAATGCATTCAGTACAATGGAACACCAGGCTCCAACACACAGTCCCAAATGCATTGGTCAGAAAAACGTGTGTTACTACTTTTACTACATGGGCTTTAACGTCACTGCTTCTTTAACTTGCCTTTTGCTAAAAGATTTAATTTCCATGCAAAAAACCTGAACTACACATCTCAAGGATGTACTCCATTAGCATTGCAGTAGCATGAACTTTTACTAATCCAAATGATAAAACAGTCCCAGTGTGTTCAGATTAGAAAGACTACCCTGTAGTGGTTTGTATAAAATGATCATGAAGGTCGCAGCCCAATCCCTAAAAGACAAGTGTTGATATCCTAAAAATCACCACACTCAGTAACTGGCACCAGCGCTGATGGACTTGGCAGAGAGGCCAAAGATTCAATTGACCTAAAGACTAAACAATGCTTTTTTTTGCAGTGGAAATGCTCCCTTTAGATCGGAGCTGAGATACAATTAGCATGGCAACAGTTCTCTGTGAAACCAAGCCATTCCTTATAAAAATATCTTTAAAAAAAGAAAAGCAGCAAAAACTGGCTTAAGACATGAATTTGAATAAGAAAAACCCAGGTTCTTTTCCCAGAGATAAAGTGTGTCTTTATTCATCCCATTCATCACTCAAAGAAATAGAAACCCACAGAGACATGCATGCCCACTTTTAAATACAATCTGACTCAAAACTAGCAAAGATCATTCTAGACCCAAATTATAACTGTATATATGATTTCCATTTAAATACAAACAAAGCCTCTGAGATTAGAATATGTGCCTGGTAAAGATGATATTGACTGGAAGTTAGTGCATGCAAGACAAATTCAGTTCTCAGCCATACCACCTTAACTCTGGAGAAAGCCCACAGATGTCAATGAAATGGTATTGGATTTGTAACGGAGTGAGAACAGAATATTGCACAGCATATCTTTTTTTAATATATTTTATTTTAAGCAAAACATATAGAAGAAATCTTCCTTTGCTCCCCTGTTATCAATCAATGACCATTGCTCTGTTAATGTATTACAATAAAATATCTCAACGGTGCATTGAGCTGGTTGACTGTAATATATCAGCAGATCAATGGTTTGCAAAAAGAAAATGGTCAAATGCAAGACAACCTTCTCCAATTAGACAATTTTCAAAGATTTCACACACTGAATTCATAATGGCTTAGAAGAAGCAAGTCGTGTTCACTGACTAACGGGCGATTTCATAGGGCTTTTCAAAGTGTTACCCCCCTTCTTGTTCCCCCATTATGAAAACCAAAGTTAAATTATACATGAATAATTCAAGGATTGTTGTCTCCAGATCTGGATACTGCAGCTTGGGCTTATCTCTGATGTTAAGAAACTCCTACACACTGAAAAACCAGGAGAGAAAGTAGCGACACAAAGAAATGGAGGCCTGCAGCCCACATCCTCAGTGAGGGAAGTTTTCAGCCCTTTGTGAATCCTGTGCAACACCTGTGCACCTGCCAGGTCAGGCTCACGCAGCCAGTCCTGCAACTGCTGCCCCAGTACCCAGCACCCCTAGCCATCTCCGCCACCGGTCTCCTGAGACCCAGTTTGCAAGCCTTGACAGTGCCATTTTATAAGCAGTTCTCAAAGCTTCTGGCACCCATTTCAAACATCTTGAAGGCAGAATTCTGCAGAAGATGGTGCTTACAACACTGAGGTAAGAGCCAGGAAATTCAATGAAACGGCAATATTGTGTACACTCAACAAAAGGTGAACCAAATGTAAATGGACTTCAGCAGTCTCCTCTGTCACCTATGTGTTTTTAATGCCCATGAATACACGGTTCTCCGTGTGAAGTCGTTAGAAATTCTGTTTATGCCAGAAAACTAAGAGAACAAACTACGACTCTTTTCTATCTTTTTTTTTTTTTT
>VZTL01031814.1:0-32033 GCA_013400535.1 Scopus umbretta
AAAAAAAAAAAAATGTTTGAAAATACCAGGCAGTGCATGAATGCAACCTTAAGGTCAGGCAGCTCACACCCCCTTAAGTAAGGCAAAATAAAAAAACCCCAGGTTCTAGCAGCAACATGAACTCAGCCACACTGCACCCCCTGCATGTGCTGTGCTCAGGGCTTAACGCTATAAATAGCAGCATATTCAGCTACACATCTCGGCCCTGATTCTGCAAACACTTAAGCCCAAGTACAGCTCTTTCTCGACGTGCTTAAAGTTGCAGTAATAGTTTGCAGGCTGTAATCACGAAAGAGAAATAAAAATAAGGTAGAAAATAGTGCATGGCATTGGTACCAGCTATCAATGAAGATACAGCCTGAGTGTCTGCTGCTCCTCCCTTGCAGCTCCTGTGCCCTTACCTACCTAATTAAGGATTTGATTAATGAAAACACGGAAGGAAGATGCCCACGCCTGTGAGTGCATGTCACACTGGGTGTTGTTGAGCTGGTGGAGTTTACAAGCTCTGGTGGTTTTGCCAGCAACTTGACAAGTTCTTTCATCCAGAGAAGCTCCGATGAGCAGCAAGTGCATGGATCAGTCTGTGCCAGCCCTCAGCATGGCTCGGGGAGGTCCTTCCAGAAAGAAAAACTTTTTAATAGAAAGGCTGTGTGTGCGTGCATGTGTATATATGCATAAATTAATTTTTACAGGCATGTAGCAGTACAATAGGGTCGAGAAAAAAAGTTTCCCGGATGAGCTCTTGGTAAAGAAATGCTTTGAAGTTCAGGTCTGCCTTAACACGGTGTTAGCTGTAAGGGGGTTGCGGGTGAGCAGCCCCCATTGACGTGGGGAGCGTGGCCTGGGAAGAGGCTTGGCTGGAGAAAGCAGGGGTGGGAGAAGGCTGGGGTAGATGCTGAAAGGTGGTGGGAAAGTGAGGGAAGGTGCGGTGGCAGGGGAGTGAAAGATGAGTGCAAATGGACTTGCTGACTGGGGAGTGTTGGCAGATGCTCATTAGTAGACTTGCTTTTTCTCCCAGTAGGAAGGCAGGCTTGGGCACGGAGCCTGTCCTCGTTACCGCAGCTGATGAGGAACCCAAAGTCAGTTGTGAGGGTTTGTGCTGCAGCAAACCCAGTTGTGTACATTTAATTGCCGAGTGGAAGGAGGCCGAGGGAGGAGGGGTGTCACTGGGCACTGCTGAGTGGCGGGGCTGGTGGGCCCGGGGCTGTGGCAGCGTGACTTGGGGCACTGGGGCTCCATTCCTTCTTGGTCCATCATGCATGGACGTGCAGATCTCTGCTCCTTTGTGCAACACACCTGTAAGGGTGCGCTCTGAGGAGGAGGAGGAGGAAGCAGAAGTTAATGATGTTGGGGAACTTGGCATTGCTCTGGCTTGGCCTGGCCCTCATTAATACAATGTGTTGGCAGGGACAGGGTGAGCTGCTGAGATGTGCTCTGGAGCGAGGGGCTCTTAATAGGGCTGCTTTCCAGGAGAACCCATCTCATCGCTTTCCTGGGAGTTGGATATGTGTTGCGTGAAAGATGAAGCCTGTTTTCCAAAGAACCAGCTTTGTGTTTCAGCCCCTAGGAAAACACCAAGGTCTCCCCTCCTGGGTCCTGGACATGGGGGTAGGTGAGCAACCAGAGAAGAGCATTCGGCCTCTGGTAAGATGAGACACTGGAGCGTGGGTGTCCACCTGCTCCCAAGAGGCCATCCTGGCGTGGTGAGATGGTGGGTTCAGGCTGCCATCCAGGCATGGCTGTAATGTCAGGATGCACTGGCCAGGGGAGCCAGTGAAACGCAGGACCTCTTCCTGGGTGGGTCTGTGGCATGTCCGGCTGGGAATGCTGCTTGGAGGACACCATGATCTCATCCGACTCACAGGTGTGGGTTGAGCTGCTCTGCCTGGGGGTGGCTGCAGGGCTTCATTTCTGTTCCCTGGGTTGCCTCGGAGTACTTCATGTGCATAACGATGTTTCCCTTCTCCTTCCCCCCAAATGGTCCAAAAGCGCTTTCCTCTACTTTTTGGCATGTTTTCCACCTTTGACTGGACTCAAAGCCCAGCTTGGATTCGTGTCAATGCCCCGTGTGCATGCACAGGGTCAGTGCTGTTTGCAGGCGAGTGTGATAGCTGGTTCAGACTCCTGCTGCAGAGCTGGGCTGGGATGAGCTAGCTGCTGAAGAATGAACATGTTAGAGCCATTGGCATCCTCCCCTGGCTGGGTTGGGTCTGCAGGGAATCACCCTCAGAGCCTTTGTAGTTGAGGGAGGAGGAGGAGGCAGGATCGGGACCATGAGAGGCTGGGGCTAGCACGTGCAGAAATGCTGGTGGCTTACACACCCCGCCATGGTCTGCTGGTGCTTCAGCTCTGCCAATGCCATCCTCTGAGAGACCAAGGCCCTTTTCTGATTCCCAATGGCATGTGTCTTCCTGACAGCCCCTTCCATCTCTCCATCTGGGCAGGCAGCGCTGCCACCCCAGCCTGACCCTTCCCCTGCCACCAGATTTTGCTCTGCCTTATGACCCACCCTTTTTTAATCACCTCTGTTCTCTGTGCCTTAATCACCCCTGTGCTCTGGCACGCAGGTGAGGACCTGCTCTCCAGCAAGGCTTGCCTTTGGAGGTACAAAGCTGCACCCAGCCCAGGTGGCCTGGAGCCCCCTCCCAGGCGTGAGCTTGTTTGCAGCACTGCCACATCGAAGGCGGGAGTTATCACCATGACTTTCAGGGGAGCAATCTGGTTCATCCAGCCTGAAATTCACGTTTTAGGATTGAGGGTTCTTCTGGCCTCAAATTTGGGTTTTTGGGAGACTCAGGGCTGTATTAGCCCGGGGCTCCGGAAGTGCTGGGGCAGGGCTGTTTCCAGGGGTGCGGTACTGGGGGCAGGTCATGATGGCAGATGGGGTGGGTGCTGGAGTCCATGGAGGGGAGCTGTTTTCTGCAGGGGAGGAGGCAGCACTACCGCAGCCCTTTGGTTTCTTGGCCAAGCCTGTGCCAGAGGCTGGGGGCTGGAGGGACACGGGAGAGCATGCAGTGCCAAGCCCTGGGATGCTCTGGGTGGGTGGGTTGGCCTTTGCTTGGAGGGATGTTGCTAGCTGGGGTGGGGCAGTGGTGTCTCCTTCCTCCTCCTTCCAAGTAACCCGCTCGCATCCCAGGCTCTGAATTTTATTCCCCTTCTGACAGTCAGGCATCAACTCCGGATTACTCATAAATGCAGCATGTTGCAGATATGTGGAGCTTGACAAATGGCTGTGCCTGAAAGCACGAACTGCCAGGATCCATGGGTGAGAAGCTGGGATGGGGTGGGTACAGGCTGTGCAGCCTCAGTCCCCCTACCCTATCCTGCCCTGGGGGCCAAGCACCTGCTGCCCATGCCCACATCCCCCTGGATTCTGCCCAGCCCAGCTCAGGGACCTGTCTTAGGGATGCTGCGGCTTGTGGGGCAGGCACGGAAGTCCCAGCAGGTGACCAGGCATGGATGGCAGGTTTGCAGCCTAGACCGTTATTGGCCCACAAGTTTGTTTTGCAGAATCCTCTTCTAGCATGGAGAAAGAACTTGTCCCTCAGTTTTTCTCTCTTTTGTTTGTGTGGGCATTGATTACGCTGGGATTTACTGAGCCAGATTTTATAGGAATTACTTAGAAAGCTGCCACCTGCAAGCAGCTGTTTGTCTTCGGGGATTGTTTTGGTGTAGTTTCTAAATAATTGCATGAGGTTTCTTCAGCCTTGCTAATAACTTCATTCTCCAAGGGACACTGCCCAGAAAAAAGATGAGCTGAGATTACTCTTGGCAACATTTAGAAGAGGAAAAAGTACAACAGGATTGATGTTTGCTGGCATGAATAAATAAATAATACAGTACCTCTGCCTTAGCCCCTCTGTGAGCATCCTTGTTTCCAGCCTCATGTCTGTTATCTCCCCAGCTTGACTGAATTTCAGAATTCAGCGCAGTCTTTTAAATTGATCTCATCTTTTCTGTCTGTAGCATGTTGTGCTAATTCTTATCAGAGACCAGCAAGGCTGGCTCTGGAGATGAGCTGTACTAGGGAAGCCTGCCTGGTAGCTTATATACGTTGTGTAATTTAGGCTTGTTAAATATATGGTTTAAATAACTTGCAAAATAGTTTACTTAGTGCCTGAAATATGAAATTAATAAAATAATTTTATGTTGGCCCAGATTCTCATAGGTTTGCAAAGGCTTTGCGAAAATTGTGGGTTGTGTTTTGAATAGAGAGATAAGCCCACAAATGTCTTTGACATTTTGTACAAAATCCAGTATTTAAAAGGAGCTGGTTTTGCAGTGCCAAAGAGAGTCGGGTCGTTTTGTGTATGGCCATGTGATCACCTTGCCCTGGCGAGGAAAGTTGGGAAGGGCAGCGCTGGGAACGCCACTGGGAAGATGAGAGGAGCCGAGTGCCTGGACTGCGTTCAGGTCCACTGGTTTTGATGTCACTGGGCAAGCCTTAGTGATGACCCAGATGCAGCTGGGTATTGCTTTACTAGTTTGGGAGGCTGCATATTTACACCCCTGCAAAGGTGCTTTTTGAGAACCTGGGCATGGATCCTTATGGCAATTCCTTTATGGCAAATGAAACTACTCTGGCTTCTCAGTTTGTATTGCTTTAGTGTAAAACCACCAGGAAAGTTGGTGTCCTGTTGTCTTCCCTTTTCCCTCATGTCATTTCTAAGGTGTTTCCTATGACAATGCACTTTTCTGCAAGAGCAGAAGTTCTCTGAGCATCTCATGGAGAGGTCCTTTAATCAAAACCAGGGCAGTGCTAGCCTGGCTCAGGTATTCTTATATGGGGCAGGTATTCTTATATGGGGAGGGGCAGCAGATAGTGGTGGTAATGACCATGAGGCAACGCTTTCTTAATCATATTGGCAGGTAATCCCCACTTCTTGTCAGGTTCCACCCTGACACCCAGGAGCTGTGGGCTTGGCATCAGCGTCCCCTTCTACTGCTGCCTCTGCTTGGGTGGTTGTTTCCTCTGCAGAGGAAAGAGATTAAAGACGGTGCCCAGCCACATCCAAAAGGGCAGGCACTCAGTGCATGCACCCAGGGGGAGCGAGGCACTGGGGGCACTGCCAGGCTCTGAGGAGCATCATCTGGGACAGCATCCTGGTGTCCCACCTTCCTTTCCTGGCCCTGCCGGCAGCAGCAGCATGAATGCCGGATGGATGGAAGGTGTAGCCCAGCAGCTTTTTGGTAGCTGCCTTGTCGAGCGCCCCGTGCTGGGATGGTGGGGGCTGCTCCTGTCCTTCCAGATGCCCCTGTGCTGCTGGTCCCCACAGTTGCTCGCTTCTGTGTCTAGGGAGGAAAGGGTGGAGATGGGCACAAGCCTTGCTTGAAGTATTTGTTTTAAAAATACATGCTGATAAAAATGACTCTCTCCATTATTTCATTAAGGGATTTAAAATGTGCTTCCTAAACCCTGAGTCATCAATGAAGTGAGCAAACGAGCAGTGCAGTGGGTCCTGCTGGAGGGTGACTCACACTGCGGGGGGGTTGGGCTTTGCAGGGGACTCTTCGAACTGGGGGATGCTTTACTCCCTCCCTCCCTCCAGGGATGGTCAGGGTCTCCCCAGCATCCTGAGCAGCAGCAGGTCTCTGGGAGCCTCCGGGGCTCCTGGATTTATTTTGGAGCTGAGCCATCATACTGCAGCCATGCCTCTCTGGAGACCCCCAGCTCTGCCTTGATGCATAGAAGCCACCAGCAGACAACTGTTCTGGAAGTCTGTAGATCAACCAACAACAGTGCATGCATGCAGGCTGGCATTTGATTTTTTATTGTATACCTGCATAGATAAAAGCCTCCAGATCCCATATCAGTTCAGGAGAAATTGATCTTTCCTCCCAGAAGGCAGAGGAAAATGCCAGGTCACCTTTTGCTCATTTTTGGGAGCTCTCTGCTGCCTTCAGTCCCCAGGCACAGGCAGGAGAAAAGCTGGTCCCAGCTCCCTGTAAGGCCAGAACTGTGCCAGTCTCAATGGTTTATCTAGTCAGCTTTTTCAAAGCCCTTAGAAATGCTGCTCTATATACCTCCCACTGGAGCTGGTCCAAAATCTCTTCAAGCTCAGTGCCAGGACTTTTTTCCTAAGATCCATGCCACGTGTTGCCTTTACCCCACTCTGCTTTCTTATGTCCTGCCCTTCCATTGACCACTTTTCCATAATCTTCCCCTCCTGTGGATGCCAGCTGAGACCGCAGTGCTTGGTGCAGTGGGACAGAGGTGGTGGCTGGTGGCACTGTTGCAGCCCACGCTGCTGCCCCTTCATGCACCATGCTACAGCAGGTAGCAGCCATGCTTGGTGCTGCCTACAGCCTCCCATCACCTATTCCCTAAGTGCTTTCTAATTAATACCTTTAAGCTGTAGGTAAAGGCCAGCTGCCCTGCTTGGGAGGATCTTTTCAGGTGCTGCTCTGAGCTCTCTCAGTGCTCCTGGCCAGTTGTACCAGGATGTTGTGAAGTCCATGCCCTTGACAAAATGCCTTAGGCATTTTATTTTTACTACAGCTACATCTTATAGTGAACTGCTGCACAAAGTCAGGCCAGCCCTGTGGTCTCTTAGAGCACTGCTGCCTTCTTGCCTCCTGCCGATGACTCTGTGCTGCTTTACTTGTAGTTTCCAAAGCAGGGTGTTGTTTGGTTTATTAACCTTCTTGGTGGATGGTCCCTGTCTGTGGCTCCTGTTGTGAACACCACGTGTGCCTGTGCTCACTTCTCCTTCCACTTTTTCATGAGGATCTTGCTTAGAGGTGGTCAAAAACATGTCCTCCTTGCCCTTGGGTCTTGCTGCTGGCCCTGACCACCTTCTCCTGCCGAGGCATCACTTTCACCAGCCTCCAGCAAGCTCTTCTCTGCTGGCGATTCTTATGGCCAAGTGCTTTCCAGCTGCTCTCTGGGAGCCATCTGGATCCATGACCAACTTGCTTTTGTGCATGCTTGGGAGAAGGAAATGCAGCGTGGCGGGATGGACCTGGGTAACTTCATCTGACTGCTGGGCATGGTCCATTTCTCTTCTGGGAGGAGACTAAGGAGGCAAAGGGCTGTGCAGGGGCAATATGGGGAAAATGAGGCATGAAGAGGGAATAAATGGCTCAAGGCCAGACCTTGGGGTCACTGTAGAGTCAGGAGCTGATCCATGGCTCCTGGCCTTGCTCCAGGCCTGATTCCATGGACATGTTGCTGGAATTCTGCTTTTCCTCCTAATTTGCTGTTTTCTTAATAAGCTTTAAAATCAGCTACTTCGGCTAATCATTGCTGCAATCACTCCCCATTTTATTGGGTTTTTTTCTTTCTCTACAAAGTTAGTGCCTCATTGCTTTATTCCAGATACCTAAAACCTTCTCAGTTTTCCATGACTCTTAAAAAATAATTGCTTGATAAGCTCAAGGTAACCCCTTCTCTTAGCATGCTTGTGTAGCTCACCCTGCCAGCAGCTTGTGGGCTGCACAGGCTTGTGAGCCGTGGAACACACGGAGGGCTGGGCAGGCTGTGGTGCCTGTGGTGCTCCTCACCTGCAGCTGTGGCACAGTGCCCGCACAGAGCATGTGGCTTTGCTAGAGCTTCTCCACCTCCCTCATCTGTAAGAGCTGAACCTGCAAGGTGATCCTTTCTTTTTCCCCAAGTTTCCATGTGGTCTTTCCTCATTAAGGGTTGATTTCAGAGACCTGCACCTCCATCCTAGCAAGAGATGGGGAGAAGTTAATGCTCGTGATACCCATGATAGTGTGAAGGGGCTACTGCAAGTTTTGCTGTCTCCTGTGCTGGGAATATTGGTGANCTCCACCACATCTCTGGGCAGTCTGTGCAAGCATTTGACCACCCCCATTCTGGTGTTTGGCCATCCATCCTGTGGGGCTTTGCTGTAGCTTCTGTCACGTCAGAGGAGGGGAAGCAGTGGGGAGAGCCAAAGGGTGCTGCCATCTCTGCCCAGTGGGGTTTGCTCAGAGCCCATCAAGCTTTTGTACGGTGACACAGCCTTTGGTACATGGGCAGATGAGATCTTCCCACCCGAAAGGGCTGCTCCTTGTGCACTCCAGGCTCTACCCCAAGCTGGAGCTCAGGTGCATCCCCTGGCCCCATGAGACATGCAAGAAGATGGCATGCATCCAGCTCCTTGTATCTGGCACTGCAGGTTTGGTTGCAGCCTTCCTGCACCAGTGTCTGATCAATGCCTCTGTGCTGGAGAGAGGGTCAACCCATCTTACTGGCTTGACCAGAGGTCCTTTTGGGGGGATGTTTTGGTGACAGTGGATCCCTGCCTGCTTAAAAGCTGGGGCCCTCCTCTCCCTGCTTGCTTTTCAGTCCCAGGGTGGGAGCACCCGGTGACTTTGGCCAGCAAGGGGAGCCTCAGCAGAGAGTGCTGGGAGAGCTCCTGTGCCCCTGATTAGCATTCAGCCCCGCTGCTCCTGCTGCTTTGGCTTCACACTCACCATTGCCTGGCAACCACGGAGCAAAACTACAACAGCAGCCCCGGAGCCTGAGCGTGCTTCCCGTGAGCGTGCACGCACACTGCTACACGCCTGCTGCCTGCGCGTGGACAGGGCGGGTGGTGGGGCCACCCTGCGCTGCTGCCCACTGTCCCACATCTCAGCAAGGTGCAAGGGTGAGGACTGTCCCCAAGAGGAGGAGAGGGCTCCAGCAGTACGGCGGCTTTGCTGACACCCAGGTTTGGTGGGTCTGTCTGTCTGTCTGCGTCTGCCCTGGTGCCACCCGCTGCGAGCATCCTGCTATGTCTGGCACAGCCTGCTCCTCTGCATCCCTTGGGTGGTGGGGGCTCTTCCACACTCAGCAAGTACATGCCATGGACTGGGGCCTCGGAGCAGGGCAGGGGGCTGGCCTCTGCTGCGGGTGCCTCCAGGACAAGGCGTGTTGGGGGAGAGACTTGGATGCATGCGGATGTATATGGCCTCATTGGACAGAGGGGCAAGGCATGGCACTGCATGCGTGTTCTCTGTGTGTGTCACTTACGCACCCTGCCTTGCACCCAAAGCGGAGTCTGCGGGATGCCTATCACACCCACTCTCCCCGCAGGGAGGCTCAGCATGGCTGTGGTCTCTCAGGGGACTCTGGCACTCCAGCAGCCTGGGTTGGGATGCTGTAAGACTTTTACTAGACCATGCTGTTGGTGGAGTTGGCAGCGCTTGGGAAGATGCTGGTGCATGGGAGTCTGAGTGTGCATCAGGCTGTCTCTGCTTCCCAGGCTTGCACATGCTTGGGGTCTGATGTCATTTTTCTCAGCAGAAGAATTATGGTCCTGTCCCTGGGGAGTGGCTGTGGGCCTCGGGCCCAGTCCCCTGCCCTGCCTGAGGCTCACTGCAGGCGATGGTGGCTTGGTCTCACCGCCCACCCTGTAGTTCGTCCTCTTTGCAGCTGGGTAGACTTAAGAGGACATAAGTCACCTCCTGATACAAGGTGCCATGCTTCCAAGCGATGGGAGACGCAGACGTGCCTGAATACTTTGGGTTCAGACTTAATGCATCCCCACACCTCTGCTTTGACTCTTTATTTTTACATCCATGGCTGTTGTGGGCTCTGCCTACCGTGCATTTGGTGGCTGGAGGTCCTGAGATGCCTGCCCTGTCTAGCCAGACCACACATACCCACCAGGCAGCAAAAAGCATAGGCGCATGCCTTTTGCTGCTTACCACACATCTTCATCAATGATGCTTGCTTGGCAAAGAGTTAAAGCAATACATCTGTCTTTTTGTGTCTTGCAGAGCCTGGGGTCAGCGGACAAGAAGGACTTTTACCAGCCAAAGTAAGTGCCGGTAGTTGTGGTGAGTAATTGCATGGAAATTCCCGGTTGGTCCATATTACCAAGCAGCTCTGTGGCTTGCTAAGATTAGACATTTCAATGTACAAGAATAGCTGCTGCAATTACACAAGTGAGGATAACAGTGGAAGGGCTGTCAATCATTTTGGCTTCAGGGCATATGCAAATCATTAAATCAGGTCAGAAGGAATCACAACAGCTTGACTGAGCCTGAGGGACAGAGCTGGGACCTGGTGGCTGGGAGGAGGGGATGCAGGGGTGACCTTTCCCACCTCTGGCTCCCTCTGCTCTGGGTTCACACGGCTGAGCTGCTTTGGAGAATTGAAAGGTTTACTTCTCTGTTGCAATAGACTAATCTTGAAGCATGTCTTCCACAGCCCATGCTTTGACGTTGATGTCTGTTGTCTTCCCTCCGCTGTGCTTTGTAAAGCACCATGAGCTGCAGGGGTGAGAGGAAAGGGAGAGGCTCTCTGGAGCCACCATATTCATGAACCTGAACAAAGGATCTGCAAATCACCCCACAGTTGGTTACTTAGTGCGTGTCCTTGGTCACGGCTCTGAGTTGGCTGCGATGGTCCATAAGTGAGCAAGCGAGAGTGGAGCACTTAACAGCTGTCAACCTCTGAGACCCATATTAAAACACAAGCAGAGCTGGCACTCACAGGCCAGTTACGTAGTTGCACCCAGCATTTTCAGAGCCTCGCTGCAGCATGGCACCTTCAAGGCAAGAAGGTTGTCTCTTTGCTGGAAAGATGTGTCTGATACCATGATTATTTGGGTAAGGGCAAATTCTATTAAAAGCCACGCTGAGAGATTCAGCTCTGGCCCTGACCACTAAGCAGCTGTGCATCATGCTGCTGAGCACGTTGCATGTGTTGCTCCTGCTCTGTTTGGGGAAGCGAACATCTTTATGTTATCACCTTTTTTCTTCTGAAAAAAAAGCCATAGGTGGTTTTGAAGTTGTGGGACAGTGCTCTGACATGCCAGAATGCCAGAGGAGAATGTTTCTGGAAGATTCAGAAGGAATTGGGTTGAGGAAATTTCTTCTCCAAAACTCACTGTCCTTTTGCACTTGCTCTTTCTTGGCTGTTTTCCAAAACGTTCCTGCACAGCTGATTCCCAGCAGTGCCCGAGCACGCAATGAGCACTGAGGCAGCATCCTTGGTGCAAGTTGCTCTTAGTATCAAAGGAGGCACATCCAAGGTGCATGTTCTTCAGTTATCTGCTGGCTCATCTTTATGCCACCAAAAGTTTTTAAAACTCAGAACTAGTCTCTCAGGTTAGTACTGAAAAGTCTGATTTCAGGGAGCTTCTCTGTCTGCTCACCCTGAGACAGTGTTGATCATTGGCTTTCCAAGACCGTTGGCAGCTAAAGACTTCTGAAAATACAACCAGAGCCATTTCCCAGGCTGTTTAATCCCGCATGGCTTTCTGGGAGATCAGAGGGATATCGCAGAAGGTTATAGAGTCATCATGGACGCAACAACAAAATGAACACACAGTTGGCAAAGACTTATAACTGTGCTTTTGTGATCTCTACAAAGAGATATCCAAGATTTCAGTGCTTATTGTAGCGCTGCTGTGTGCTCATGTAGTGTGTGTTTTATCAAGCAGACTTAAAAAAGATTGAAGCATCTCTAGTGTCCCTATTCCAGATGAAGCTTTTGTGAGGCTTTAAGTAAGATATTTGGAGGAAATATGTAAAGAGCTCTTACTCTTCAGTTTTCCTGCGGGGTGGTTTTGGTGGTAGGTAGCAACAATTACAGTGCTACTTTTATAGCTCATCTCATCAGAGAAACGAGGGATGTTTCTCTGCCTTAAGAGGGGGAACATGGTCTTCCCATCTCACTGAAGTTGCAGAGCTGTTGGGTCAGTGCTGGGTGCTGGTGCAGAAGGTCTCATAGATACAGGGTGTCTTATCAATGCTGCCTTGTTCCTCTGTGCCACGAGGCTATGGGACCACCATGGTTTCGCCAAGTGGCTTGTGATATCAGCTGTGACTTGGCTAATCATAATATTATGACTTCATTTTATGCCCATCCTATTTACAATCATCAGTGGCTGGTTTTGGGTTGTGACCAGTAGAGTTTGTGGCTGTGATGTTGCCTGGTACCACTGCCCCGTCCAATTTGGCTTTTTCATCCACTGACTTTTTCATCCACCGTTGCTGTTGCAGGCAGACTTGCTCTCGCTGCCACAGCCTGTCTACAAGGCTGGGCTAGGTGCCTTATGGAGGCCCTCAGACTCTGGCAGGACTGGAGCTGGTCTTTGTCAACAGAGAAAGGCAGCTGCTGGAGGTCTGGTGGACCTGCTGAGGGCTCAGGAGAGCTCAGCACTTCTGCAGCAGCTCTGGAGACATGTTTTCTGAGCCCTGGGCAAGGCGGCAGCGAGCAGCCAGAGCTTCTTCCCAGAGCCGAGACAAGCCGTGCTGGTTCATTAACACATCTGTGCAGCGAGTTTGGTGATCTGAGAGAAATCTGGCAGCGGATGGTGTCCTCCTCTTCTCTGGACACTAGGTACTCTGTCAGCTCTGTTTCCTTGTGTCACCCTGAGTGATGTCTTTCCTTCCTTTGTTGCCTCTTCCTTTCAGAAATGGAAATGCTGTCATTATGTTCCCTCACCCCATACTTACCATTGGTCTGTCTCAGCCAGCAGTAGGGTGCTTCTTAGGCACCTGGAATAGTCCAGTGCTCATCAAGGGTATGGAGAGGTGTCTACCTTCACCCACCAGCCTTTGATGGACTTCACACTAGTGTCTTCCCCTCTGCCCTTGGCTGGACTCATCCAAGAGGTTTTAAGGTACAGATCCCCTGCTGGGTTGCCCCAAATTTAGCGTGGCAAGCACAAAGGAAAGTGTAGTAAAGGTGGACCTCTGCTGAGGGAAGTCAGAGATGCCTGGGATGGAGCCACCACAGCTGAAATAATGTTGCTGCCTGCTCTAGGGGAGGCACTTTTACTTCCAAGGGTTTCAGTGAGGGTGGTTACAGATGTACCTGCAGGAGTTGGTCCATGTCAGGAGTTGTGGCTCCTGGTTTTTTGTGTGTCTGGGAGGTAATGTTCCTTCTTCTCATGTTAAATGGAAGGATGCTGCTTGGGTCAAGAAGGCTGAAGTGTTAATTTAAAAAAAAAAATTACATTACGTGAGAACTGTATGGACTAGAGACCGCCTTAGGAAGAACAGGCATGCAAAGAGTTCCCGTAGCTGAAATTCCTTAGAAGAGCCTGGCATATAGGGAATGGCCATGAGTCTAGCAGTGAGCCAACATCTGCACAGGTTTCCTCACCTATGGTGGCTCTTCCAGGCTTGTGCTGTATCCCATTTGAACAGGTACAGATGCCTTCCTTACACTGAGTTTCCAAAGCAGTTTTTTCAGGTGTCAGAATGATATATCCCGACCTAGTAATTCTCATGTGAGGGAGTTTGGGCATGTCCTCCCCCTTTGCAACCCTGCCTTCAGCCATGCTCTGTCTACGAATCTGGCTAGCATTTGTAGGGACCAGGAAGGAATCACAGGGGCTGAGTCCAGCCCCTGAGCTGCTTGCTCGTCACCTCAATTTTGGAAGCTGCTAATACAGCTGTAATGTCATTAGTATATCTGGGGTTCCAGAGGTCCTTCCAGATTTCTGACAGAGGGCCCTTGACTGCTTTGTCAAGGCAGTTTCCTGAGCAAGGAGCTGCTGGCTGAAGACCCAGGGACACAATGCTCAGAGACACAAATAGGCTCTCCTGGAACAGGCGCTTTTGCTTAATAATGCTCCTGGCAGGGCTGGTTGGAAGTGTCTTGACAGGAACTGAGAAAGGCTGGTGTGTTTGCTAATTCCCCCTGTCATACATTGCTCTTCAGTGTCAGGCACCAACTGGAATTCAGTTTCTTCGAACCCAGAAAGAAATTTTGGTAGTAATAACAATCATAAAACCCCTAGCAAATGTAGACTGAAATACTTGGGTTTAATTAAAGCGTTACTGATTTGCTGGAGGAGCTGCTTGCGCTCCCTCCCCGTGCTGTCTCCTCTGCTGAGAGCAGTGCTCATCTGTCAAGACAGTCGTTACTCGGGAGCAGTTAGTATTTGCCAGGCACTTTGAAGTGTCAAGAGAGACACTGCTGTGGCGACACAAAACGCTCTCCATTGATCTGCTCGCCAGTCCCTTGGGACTATGTGGCCACGCTGAAGAGACCTGATGTCTCAGAGCCCACGACTTGCTCCAGCAGAATCCCACAGCCCTTTTATACGGGCACCGCGTGACTCTGTCTCCACTTGAGATTAAAGACTGCTGCCCACCTTCTGTGCTTATGCCTCAGACGTGTAAACACACAAGGAACCTTTAAAACCACCTTACATAAAACAGCAGCTCATGTTTGTTTTGCTTTGCAGTCTTCATTACGCCAAGATGTCTCTGCAGCTAATTTGTTGTCACCCTGCTCTTAAGGCAGAACATTTCATCTCTTAGACTAAAACCTTTCCGTGCCAGCATTTAGATGAAAGTGAGTGTTTCATTGCTGAATCATTATCTTGTAAAACTGTGGTGTTTTTAAGGATCTAGAAATCAGTATTTACATCTTGGAAGCATTAAGGGCTATCATAATAAGCGAGATGTGTTCCTAAGCTGGGTGTTCATTTCATTACGTCCTTAGCTTAGACATTATTGTTATAGTAATGATGATGATAACACACATATATGCTACATTTGACTTCTTTTGTAGTGGCTGAGAGTCATTCAGCTGGGATGTTCTTCAAGTAGCTCAGGTTCACCTGCAAAGTGCCAAGCAGTGGGAAGAGGATGCACAGGGAAAAGAGGGAGTAGGAGATGGTGCAGACCATACAAGGGAAGCAGTGGGGTAGAAGAAGCAATGCTGAACCCACCTATCTGTACTGAAGCCATGGGATACTCAATGCTGCAAGAAGCTGCCCCAAAACCACCTTCACAGGGTTGGAGAATGCTCCTCCCAGCTTTGGTTGTAGGAAAGGATGAAGTGCCATCACCAATATCTCCTCTGGTGGCAGTGGGATGACAGAACAGTGGGGGTGGAAGAGAGGTGCTAATATCTGTGGGGTGGGTGCCCCTCAGATGGGTGCAGGTTGGCAGCTGAAGGGGAGAGGGGCCCTCCAGAAGGGACCATGAGCACGGGCTCCTAGCTTCCAGCCCAAATCCCGGCTATGCCAGTTTTCTGAAGAGTTGGGGAGTTAACTCCTCAACTTGAAACATAATTAAGTAAAGAAGATTGTGATACTGCTCAGGGTATCCTAAGAGTGGGGTCTGAGCCATTGAAACTTTATAGCAAGCTTAAAAAATATTTCCTCTAGGGTTTGGCCAGTGGATTCAGAGCCTGAGTTCCAGGCAGGTGGAGAGGCTTTAAGCCTTTAAGGCAATTGTGGAAAGGTACTTTGGAGAAATGTTGTGGTTCGACAAATGCCAGTTTGGGGACGGAGACAAGAGCTTGCCCGGAGAAGACAGGGAGCAGAGGGCTAGCAGAAACAGATATGAGTGGTGGGAGGTAGCTCATGGCATGGCAGAGAGTTGTCTTGGATGTTTGCAGCAGGTGCAGGAGACCAGCTGGTATTCCAGCCTCTGGTCAGTTTTGCAGCTTTCCTTCTGGCCATCAAAACGTCTCCCCCTCCCTGTGGTGTGCAGATCTTTTAAGCTAAGGTGGCCCAGTCTCTCCCAGTAATGCCCTGAGCCCAGAATGCCTTCTGGATGTTTGGCTGCTCTGGGGAGGGGCGTTCTGCCCTGGAGGGGGTGGTGCTGCTCCTTGCCGTGATCCTGTTTGGAGGGCAATGGGTGCCATGGTGTGCCAGGCTGGGGTTGTGCAGCCCCTCCAGCCCTGGCAGCTCCCCAGGGGGTGCAAGTGTGCCACTTCAGGGTCTTGTGATGGGGAAGGAGGGGATAGTCTACATCTCCAGCCTCCTGGGAATGGTTTTGTTTCCCCAAGAACATTTGCTGTGCTGCTGGGAGCACCGTTTCCAGCTCCTCTTAGCTATGTGACTATGGAGGGAACAGGACACAGCCTTGATGGGGAGTGGTGCTGGCAGAGATCGGTTGGAAGCTCAGAGATTAAGGAGCCAATAGCCCTGCTGATTTGCCCTAATCTGCCCGGGCTAATAACATTATTTGCTTTTCATGCTTCAAAAGCTGGTGCTGATCCATGCCCAGCGAAGTGAGTGGGGCCCCCGGCTGTCCTGCTGCTGCCCCTTTCTCCAGGCAGCCCAGGAGAGCAGCACCAGGTTATGTGCCTGATAGGTCCTGCTGAAGACCACTGTTTTTGTAAAGTATGAATGAATACAACTCTTACTGATTTTCTTTTTTATTGCTTGTTTTGTGGGAGTGCTAACCCTGGGCCCCTACACCTGATGGGGCTGAAGGACCATGGTGGGGTGCTCTACACCCAGATTTATGAGGACAGAGATGCCCTGGATGGCACCAGGACCATTGATACCTAGAGTTAAAAATCTTGGCCTGAGGGAGGTTGGGACAAGAACCCACTTGGTTTCAGCAGGCCCTTGAGCCCAGGGGACAGGAGGAGTTGTTTGGTGTGTTTGAACCCATGCCACCCTGCTCTGGGTCCCCAGGCCACAGGACCACAGGACCACCCCTTTGCAGCATACTTGCTTTCCAGCTGGGAACAGCCCTCCTGAATGTGGTGGTAGAACAAAGTTTTGGTTTTCATTGTTTCTGTGCAGCTTTTAATGTGTTAAGTGAGGTTATGACGTAGGTTCTTACTGTGCCGGTTGTCATAGAAACTTGAAGGGCTTTTTTCTCCTATCCCCCAGCCCCTTTCTTTAGACCAAAGCAGGGTTGGGTCATCCCCCCATGTTGTCTGTGTNAACCTGTCTGACCCTGATTCCCCATCTCCAGCACTGCCACACAAGGACTCGGTGTCTTTATGCTGTGCTTCCTTTTGTCCCAACCGAAGGGTGCATGTTCTTGTGAACTGGGCACTTTCCCAGTAGTGCTGGGTGGGCTTCTGTCTCCATGGAGCCCCCACTGGGGTTGGGGCTGGTCCTCAGCCCATGTCCCTCTGTTGTGCCTCTGGGGAGGAGAAGATCTTCTTGCTCACTATGGGGAACTCTCCTTCTGAAACTGGGGAGCTGAATGGGCATGGCTTCTTGGTGCCTGGTTGCTGGTGGTCCCCAGTCCTTTGGTGGAGACATTGAAATGGCATCTGCCTGCCCTGCTGTTGTGAACCTGGGGCTGCTTTCCCCTCTTGCAGGATGGGAGGACGACGCTGCCAGCTCAGAATCAAGACTGGCACAGAAGCCACCTATGCACCAGCTGCAGCCTTTGCGCATTTGCTATGCTCTGCATTAATCATGGAAAGGGAATTGAGCGTAGGAAGATGGGCATTTTTTAACAAAATAACCAAGGCTGCGTTCTCCACTAAGCAAGAGAGCAAAGTGTTTGCTGCAGTGAGTCAACACAGAGATGCTTTTGGCATGGGAGGTAATGCTCCCACCCACAGCAGCCATTGGTCCTACAGCCGAATACCAAGAGGGAGAAGTTGGTCAAGATGTTTCCCAAGCTGCTTGGCCAGCACTCTCTGCTGGTGTTTCTCCAAGAGCTGTGAGAGGTCCTTTTCCCCATGCTCTGCTCCTGGCAAAAGACTTGATGGGGACTCCTCACAGCTAACAGGACTTCTAGCTCTAAACCTCACCTTCAAGGAGCTAGGACCTATCTTTGCTGCTCCCCAGCTCCTCATTGCTCCAAGGTCTGTGCTATCTCCTGAGACACCCATCTTCACCGTGGTGTGTGGCAGGAATTAGCCTCGGAGCTCCAGTTATCCACTGGGATTCACTTGTGTGCGATGTAGGTACAAAAGGGTCCATTAGATCATGCCATTTGGTCTCCCATATACTGTAGGGGGGGGGTAGAATTTTTTTCAATAAACTCAATATAGCTCAAATCTTTTGCAGCAGGGTATTTTCTCCAGCCCTTGGGTCAATTTTGTGACTCACCCCTCCAGCCTCTCTGCTTTTTTAGTGTCTCCTTTTAAATGTGAGCACCTTAATTGCAGGAGTGTTTCTGTGTCAGTCTCAGCAGTGCAATACGCATAACTCTCCACTCCCCCAAGAACTGCAATCGCTTTTTTCATCACAGCATCACATTAGAGTCTTGTGTTGGGTTGATCACCCATAGTGACCCTTGAGCCTTTCTGGAGGCTCTCTCTTGTCTGGATACAGTCCCTGTTCACAAATATGGCCTGAAATCCTTCTCTGTAGGTGTGTCATTCTGCACTGGGCTGCATTAACATATACAGTGTTTGAATGGGCTCAGCATTACCAAGAAATCCACATTTCACTCCCTCCTCATCAATATTTACCATTACATCAATCTTCCTGTCATCTGCTAATTTTTTTGCATGAGGATTTTGTATTTTCTTCTTGATCATTGAAGAAAGTATTGACTAGCATGCTCCCCATGGAGCCTTGCTAATGATTCCCCATTGACAACTTCTGTTTTAGACCTGTCAACCGGCTCTTAATCTATTTAATGTGCTTTATTGATAGTGTATGTACTATCTTCTAAAATCAGAATGTCAGGAAGCACTTAGCACTCTGCCTGCACAGCCGTAACGTATGCGGTGCCTTTTTCAGTTCAGCCTGTATTTGCTAAAGAGTGACATTGGGCTCATTTGACAAGATCTCTTATCCACCAAGACGCCAACTGACTTTAATTATAACTTACATCCTTTAATTATTTCTTAATTTAATTCCAGATGAGCCCTGGCTTCTGCATCTTATATCAGGCTGACCATTTAGTAGTTAACTAGGTCATCTTCACTGCTGGGTGTGAATATTACTGTGAAGGAGCCATTTGCCGTCTGGATGTGGCAGCCCAAAGTTTGCTCAAAACAAGCAGCAGAGCCCAGAAAACTCTCCCCCTGCTTTGAGTACGTGTTATCTGTGCTGGCTGTTTAGTGCTATTTGGCCACCTTAGATGTAGGTGAGAATACTAGTGGTTTAGGAAAGCTTCATCTCTCTGAGGAAGTACTTTACTCTCTTTTTTTCTCCAAACACACAATAAGTATTTATTGACTATTTTTTTCTTTTTCTGCATCATTATAAGCAATTCTGCTTAAGTCTCTGCTTAAAAATGGTCCTATTGCTGCTTACAAATGGACCCATTGCTAGAGTTTGTTTGGCTCCCAATAGTAGATTTTGCACGTCCAGCCATGCATTTTCCCCTTCTTCCCCCTTTAGTTTCCTACACATTGCAATTTTTCATTTGTATTGACTACCCTTTATTCTATATCCCATTTCTACTCTGAGCCTTCATTTAGCAAATGGGATTTTTAAGTGAATTGCTTGTTTTCCTAACTATGAAATTGGGACTTGACAGACATTCAGTGAACTCCTCTTAAAGTACTCTTATTTTTTCACTCTACTTTTTCAAAGTCCTTCTTGACAGTCAGTTGTATCCCATCTCCACAGATGTGAAAATAGCCATTTTGCAGTACTGAGTGTGTGTGCCGCCTGCCCCCCTCTTCTTGTTGGTCCATGGGGGTTGCTGCCAGCCTGGGCTGCCTCTCCGGGCAGCCAGCAAGTGCTCAACCTTTTGTTCCCTGCTGTGCATTAACTTCTACATTGAAAAGTTGTCAACTATAGTGTTTTGAAATGCATGTGGTATTTTACTGCTGGCTCCGTGAGTCTTCTAGCATGTGACTCACAAACCCAAATCCTTCATAACGCATTATTTCTTTGTATCCATTGAGAATATATATTTAAGGCTGAGCTCCTGCAGTCCTGTGCTGGCTCAAGTATGATGTGCTGTGCCTCTTCCCAGTCCTTGGTGAGAAGGTAAATCTGTATTTCTTCAAGCACTGACTGCTAAATTTCTGTAATTCTAAAGATAAAAATACAATGGCATGTATTGTAAGTATACAGTGCCCTCCTCTTTCTTCCCTGCCGTGCTTCCTACACAGAGACTTCTGATCACGTAGATCATGGTAGCAGGTTTCAGTAGTTGAGTGTGTTACATTTCTGCTCATGAGTGAAAATTTCCCACTCCTTATGCTCCTTTCTCAACCTCGCTGTCTTGCATCATCTCAAGAGTTTGCTGCTTTGCCCATCAGCATAGCAAGAGCAAGACCTCTGATACCCTTTCCTGGAACAAGTACAGATTAATCTGGCTTTTTATTCAAATACACAGTCTTTGTATTTTCTCTCCATGCTTTCACCTGTGGTGTCAGATAGACAGCTGGGACACAGAACCATCAGCAGCTATTATCAGCCTGCGCTCTCTTCAGAAGCTTATCCTTGCCTAAGACCACCCTTACCATGGCCAGTCAGGCTAGTATCTGAGCACTTTGCTGTGTGGCAGCACTGGAGATTGCCTTGTGCTCACCTGCCAGAGACATTGTTCTGCAGAAGAGCGTTTTGTTGTTTCTGAGCCCGCTGGCAGGCAGCATCTCCTGGGAAAGACTGGCTGTTTGCAATGTCCAAACCAATCCACACTCTTCCCAACCTCATGTTGCCTCCAGCATGGTTGTTTCCTGCCTTGCTCTGGCAGAGACTGCATCTGAAGCACAGCATGTGCTGTGGATGGTGGCTCTGCAGCCCTTCTCCGAGCTGCCTGAGCTCCCAAGAAGCAAAAATTGCTGGTGGTGGTGGAAATGACACTATTAGCCTTGAGAGCAATCAGGTCTCTGTGAACTGCAGCGTTGGTGTTTCTACGGCTCTTTGCTCTGGGAGGGATAATAGTTTGAATATGCTGATTTACTTGGGCTGTACTGAGCAGACTGTGGGGAGACATGCAGATAGCGCTAATTCGCTCAGGGAACAGTGTGTCTAAGGACATTAAAGGAGGAAAATATGTTGCCTTTACTGCATCCTGACAAAATGGTGTGCACAGAGGTGAGATCCAAGGCTTTGAGCTTTCCTGCAGGTTTATGGCATTAACAAAGATAGGTTTCAGAGTAGTGTGGTGACTCCCAGGAGGTGTGCAGTGGGAAGGGATGAGGGTGCGGGTGATTGGTTGTCTCTTGAGGTTTGGGCCATCATGTAAAAGGGCACTACCTCCAGGGTCACCATCTACTTCATGGGGAAATCAATTCCTCCTCCAGAAGTGCCTCATCTCTTCATGGACTGCATAGGGAGCCTGGGCAGCTAGCTTGGATCTCTGCCCATCGGTCTTGCCACTGATGGCTTTCAGCGCATCCAGAAGACGCAGCTGAAGTTAGGATGAGCCTATAATAATTACTGAAGAAACACTGGATAATGTTATTTATACCTAATCACAGACTTGACTGAATCAAGCTGTGGACAGTACAGGCAGGTTGACTTTGGGGAGATTTTGGGGCGTTGTACTGAGTGGTAGTGGGAGATCTGCTAAACCCCCGCCACAAGAAAACATCTTCTTGCCCCACAGTAAATGGAAATGTGTGCAATGCTTTGAGGAAATGGGCTGGAGAAGAAGGCAAAAGGAATGCTAGGGCCCCCAAAATCCCATTTTTACATTTAAAAATAGGAAAGGCAAGCCTTCCAAAAAGCTTGAATGCCTCAGGAAAACCTCTGGAGCTGACAGTGCTCAAGCAGGAGCTGTTACAGGTTTTGCTTTGCGGTATGAGGTAGGAAGGAAAAAGCACCCAGGGAGGGAAAGCGCAGCTGCATTCATTCGCCCCCTTGGATGTCAGAAATGCTTTGTTTTCCAGAAGGCCTTATTATTCACACAGCTATCTCATTAGACAGCTGAAATACAGCTCCAGCTTGGGGCTTATCATGGCCTGGGCCTTACCGCAGCACTGTGCAGTGTCACAGCTTTGGGAAGTCATTTGGGAATGTCACCCCATGGGAAGTCCCACCAAAGCTGGCAGGTTGGTACTTGGCACTTGCCTTCGGGCACCAGTGCTGGTGGTGGTTTGGTCATCTTTTCCCCACTGCATTCCTCTTTTCTCCCTCTTCTAATCAAAGTTTTTGTCACACGATCCTAGGCCACCATCTAGCAGATGTGTGGGCTTAGCATTACTTGTCTTGAGGGCTCTTCAGCTCTCATCAGCAATCTTCCCAAAGAAGGTACAGCACAAGAGCTGCTATCTCTAGACATTTCCCTTGTTCTCAGATGTTTGCAGTAAGCTCCTCTGCCTGCACACAGCATCTTGACTGCCTGTGTCAGGGCCAGGTTGCCAAGCCCAGTTGTGCCAGCTCTGTATTCTGCAATGTGGCTGCTTGGTTTTGCCATTTCCAGACTGACTAGACAAGTCTGAGGATGAGGAGGACTCTGCTTCTGGGCTTTTATCAAGCTTCTGTCCCCCTCACCTTCTCCCTGCTGGCAAGTGTTGATGAAAGCTCTGGTTTGAACCAGAAACCTGTCTCAGATTTCTAACCAGTTTCTAACCATCTCAGGCTGGTTTCCAACCGTCTTGGTTTTGCTGCTGCAAATTACTGGCTTCACAAGTGATGAAGCTGATCTCTGAAAGGAGGGGAGGAGGCAGTGTGGCTGCCACTGAAGACATTGGTCCTGCTTCATTGAGAGCATCCTATGGAGTTCCAACTTTGGGATTTTGTTGGCTGGCTGAAGCCACCAGTACTGTCACTAGGAGGAACCATGTGCCATCCCAGTGCGCTTTGCTGCAGTTGGCAGCAAGTCCAGCGTGATGGATCCCACCTCTTCCCAGCAGTGCAGACCATGGTCCTGGGGGATCTCCTAGGCACAAGATCCTACTTGCCTGGGCAGCAGGAACACTGGAGGGGGTGTCAGCCACAGCAAATGTGAAACTCTAAATATTTGTACACAAAGGCCATGCTGAAATCCCCGTCCTGGTCCAGACATCAGAGGTGTCATTTTTGATTTCCCAAACACAGAGAGAGCCCTTTCAGCCCTGGCCTGCTCAGACACTGCAGCCTTAATGTCCAAGCACCCAGCATGTTTCCACTCCCTTCAAATGCATCAATCAGGTCTCGGTGAGGCTCTGAAAGAGCCAGTTTGTTAAACAAACACACTTAGTGTAAAAAGTTTATTCCAGTTAATTAGGACTTCATTGCAATGGAAACAAATTACCCAGCTGCCATCTGCCAAGGCAAACAGCAATGGGGGAGGGGGGGTCCTAGCCAGGCAGGAGACAAACAGCCATCTCAGGCAATGTTATTTATGGCCTTTTTATGTATTTCTCTATTTATCTGGACATTCCTGAGCTGGAGAGCTGGGTTATTGCTGACCCACATGCCCCAGCACTTGCATGATGTAGGCTGTCACTGGCAGCAGGTTATCTGCCTTTGGGGCTCCTGGGCAAAGAGCCAGCGGTGGCCCAGGCGGGCACTGCCCATGGGGACCCAGGGGCTGGTATCTGTGTCCTTGGGCACATCTCTTTGGGCTTTTTTGGGGCTCTTGCTTCAGAGACAGAGATGAGGTGCTGGCTGTGCAAGTGGTAGACAGGTCAGGGCAAGCTCCTGGTCCCTGCTTGCCAATGGAGGTGGGGGATACAGGGATCCTCGGACAGAGCAGTGGGGTAGGGAGGCCTGGGGGCTGGCGGTCACTGGGAGATTTGTCTGAGCCAGGGACTCCCACGCTTCTGTGGTTCCCTGCCCTCACAGCAGGATGCCCTGTGTCTGCATTGACCCCGGGTACGAGTCCCCATCCCCACTATAGCCTTATTCTCCCCTCCCAGCCTAGGCAATTAACTTTTAGGAAGGAGAGGCGTAAGCACTGCTTGATGAGGCTCCCACTCATTTCCACCTCATTTTATTTAAACAAACACCCTGTCGACACCCTTTTTTCCTCCTAGAGCTTTTATTAAAAAAGAGGGAGAAAGGAGGAGCTGGGATGGGGGATAGGGAAGCCGGGATGCATGGAGGGAGCAGAGCTTGGTGGGAGCCGGAGGCCAGGCGATCCTGTGGATCAGGGAGCTAGGCGGGATGGTGCTGGCTCCCGCAGCCGGCTCGCGGAAGTGACAGATAAACCTGCAGGATTAGCAGCATGTATCATTGCAAGAGAGCAGCATCCCCTTCCTGGAGCATTAGTCACCCGAGCCTGACACCCGGCGGGGGAGGCAAGTGCAAGTCATCAAATTACCTCCTCCCGCCTGCTCCCGTTCATGCTCCCATGTGGCCTGTCCTTGCTTTGTGTCCCTCCAGCTCTGCCCTTCATAACCAGAAGGTGAGCTGTGCCAGGGCTGCCATGGCCAGGGTGAGGACAGGCAGAGGACGTTGGCCCTGGGGATGGATGGGTGCAAGCAGCATGTATCCACTTGGCCACAGAGATGGTTCCCCTGTTGTAGCAGGCAGCATGGTGGGTTGGGTGACACGGGCATGGGGGTCTTGTGATCACCCTTGGGGATGCGTTCTCCACTGCAGGCCCTGGGGACATGGAGGACAAGAGCAGGTTTCTGGGACCTTCCAGCGGGCTTGGATTTTTGTTCTGTGCCTGGTGGATAAGCCCAGGGCTCTTCCACCCTTCTCATCTATCATGATCACATCAGGCCAGATTTTTCTGGTCCTGTGAAGTCCTGAAATTCACATTTGAATTTCACGTTGCAAGTGAGTTGCCATCCTTTTATACACTTTCCAAGAATGTTTCTGTTGCCTTATAGCTGTGAGATCACTGTGGCCCACGCTCTGAGGTTCCTGTCTGTGATGGCACGTGTTGAGGGGGTGGAAAGCCTGGATCGGGGCACGCATCCTTGGAGGGGCCTGGAAGGGGGCTAATAGCAGAGCTGAGCACCAATAGCTACAGAGATGTGTCCTGAGACTGGACTGATCTCATTTGCAGGATGTGAGAAAGATGGTGACCAACAGGGGAAAGGACAGATTTGGCTTTGTTTCTGGAGCTTGGAAGGGAACAGAGGAGGGATTGGGGACTTTGACACAAGCGTCTTGGTTCCTCAGAGTCAGCTGGTCCATCTTGAGAGGTAATTTGAAAACACAAAGATAAAAAGCAGCAAGGAACCTCAGCGCCACATTTCCCTGTCTGAGAGCTGGGCTCTGTTGGACATAGCCCACCATTGTTTCAGAGGCAGTATTGCCCCCTTGGTCCTGAAGCAACGTGCATGGGGGTCCATGTGCCCCCACTTTCTGTGGGAGCCTCAGCGGGCAGAGACAGAGTGCGGAGTGCCAGGCATCTCCCTTCTCTGGCTGGCAGCCCTCTATTATTAGGGATTTTGGCTTTCTGTTTCTAGATTGACTTGTTGTCAGTGTTTATTTTTAGCTTCTCCAGTGCCTTGCAGATTCCTCGAGGAATTCTTTCTTTCCCTGTCCCTCCTACAGGTTTGTTTGTAATGTAGCTGCGTTGATTTGAGCCACAAGCAGGAGCTTTCAACGCTGGCAGGGGCTGCACTGAGGCACTTACAGAGCAAATTACCTTTGTGGGTTTATCTAAGGTAGATGGGTCCGTGGGATCCGGGCACCCTGGGGCAGCCACCCCTGCAGAGACTGGGGTGCTGGGTGGGAGTATTGCTGGTGCAGATGCCATGTGGTCATCACTCAAAATCACTGTCAAAGCATACCAGGTGGCTGATGTCCCCCTTGCTCTTCTCAGCACTGCCCTTCCTGAGATTTCTCTCTTTTCACTACCCAGGGGAAAAAATTCAGATCACTACCATGGTACTGTCTGCGTGGAAACAAAACACAGGGTCCTCATGCAGCTCCACAGCCAGGTTCGATGGAAATTTTTAAGCATTTTTTTAAAGCCCTGCATAAAGTAATTCAAAACAAGTTGTGAGTATATTTTGGACTCTGGTGGAGCTGTTGTCGTTGCCTCACTTAGCCCGCTGGCTGTCCCAGACAAGGGCTCACTTTAAGCATACCCTTCTGCTGAGCAGGGGGTGAATGTTTTCATTCCTAATTTAGAGCATCCGTCCCGCTGGGGTCCAGCCCCAAGTCTCCTGCTGAGCCTGGCGCAGTGCTGGGAGCCCAGGGGCTCCCTACAGCGAGTTTACCTGTCACCACCAGCTCCAGCGCTGTGCTAACATATTCATTAGAAAATGTGACTTTCTTTGGACTTAGCCTCCTTCTTCTCGCCCTGGGTTGGCGTTTGGTGGGGGATGTGTGAAGGTACAGCTTGTGCTCTGTTTGCTTATTTTTATACACCTAAAATATAGATTGATATTCAGTATAGGTTTGCTGTTTTTCCTGGGGAGAGACAGCACTGGGAGGTCCTGTTCAGGTATGACTTTGCTGGTGGTAGCTCCATCACCGTGGCCCCAATCCAGGAAAGTGCGTTTTTCTGAAGCATTGATCCCCACAGGCTGCTCTTGCCCTGGGAGATGAGCACATGCTTAAGTGTTTTGTTGGACCTGGTCCTGTAAAAGCAGAGTTCCTTCAGCAGCTGAGGGAACCAAAGCCAAAGATTCAAGCAAACCCTGAAAGCCACTCGCAAGGCCACAAGAGTTAGATCCCCTTGCAGCAGCAAGGCCTGAGCATCATAGTGTGGCAGCTCCTTTTCCTCTCTGTGGATTAACCAGCTGCAAGGAGCAGTAAGGAGAGTAGGCACTGTGGCCACATATTCCCAAGGAGTGGGTGGTGGGACATGCTGAAGGAGAAGACAGGGACCAGTGCCTGCAGTGGTGCTCTTGGTGGCTCGTGTTTCGCAAAGCCATCGATCAGCCATCACCTAACAGTGCTTTCTATCATGATCGGGTTATGGCTGGCTGAAATCATGCCCAAGGTTAGCAGAGGCACTTGGGGTACCTTTGCGATGAGCCTAATGTCAGACGCTGCTTTAATCAAGTGACCTGGTGCTGGAGGAGAGAGGTTTTACATGTGGTCACAGGTGCTGCGAGGTGCTGGGACCACAGTGGACTTTCCACTCTTCTCTCTCAGCCGTTTTGCTTTGGGGTCTGACTGCGTCTTTTCTAGGTTTGAAGGTGTCATTGAGGCTTTTCCAATCTTTATTTTTGTAACGTTCATTAGCACAGTTCCTATCAAAGAACAGCACGTTCCTTCCTTGTCCTCATTTTCTCCCTGGTTAATGACCCTTTGCTGCTTTGGCTCATTTGGAAAAAGAGACAGGAGCTTTGGGAACAACTCCTGGTATAATAGGCAGATGTCAGCATTTTCAATCTGATCTGAAAAGCAGCGTTAATTCAAAGAGAGGGCTCAGTGAAATGACTGCAGAAGGCTCACATTATGTGTCTGGGGAGCATTGAGCAAACCTGTATCAAAATGTGGCAATGTGCCTCCGAGCTGCAGAGAGATGCTCTGAACCGAGATGGTTGCTTTTCCTTTCAGAAATGTGCTGTAACAGCACCATCCTGCTCCTCCCTTCCCTCCCTGAGGCTCTGCTTTGGAGATACCCATTACTGAGGCTCACGGTCCAATGAAAACCCTTATAACAGGGTTGAGTGGTGCAGGAGAAGACCTAAGGTGTAAGAGATTGTACAGCAAAGGCTGAAATGTTGCAGGTACCACGGGTGTTGAGGACACATGCTGGGGAGCCATGTTTTGGCTGGGGTTGGATGGGAGGCAGTAATGGTTTCTGAGCATCTGCTCTGCTCCTGAAGCCCCCGCTGTCTTCCTCAGTTGGGTTTTATTGGTGCTGAGGAACAAATTGAGGATACCAGACTGAGGTTTGAAGCGAGCAGGAACAACCATTGCAAGACCATTCTACAAACTTGCTGCCTTGGGAGGGGTGGAGCATTGTGCCGGCATTGCATCCCAGTGCTGAACTCGTGGGCGTTAGCAGCATAGCGGTGTCCTGAGGACCTGTGGGTGTTTACTGGAGATAGGGAGCCTGCTGCTGGTTTGGAGAGTGTCAAGAGACCATCTACCTGGTGGGACCCTTCCCTATGAAGAAGGGTTATGTACCAAGTGGGGCTGAGTCACCTTGGAGCAGGGAAAAGGCTGTGTCTCTTGGATGGTTTCAGTACATCTGGTATTTACTTCCAGGGGAGATCAGGATCGCTGTGTGGGTTTGGCATTCAAGGAAAAGGAAGCAACAGGCACCAGCGTGATACCCAAAATCTTGGAGACAAGGTCTCCCATCTTACCTGTTGTGGCCTTGACCGTTTCAGGGTATTTTCTCCACTCTGTGGAAAGCACAACTGTCCCAGAAACATCTCCAACCGCTGTCCTCCTCCAGACCAGAGGGCCCAGCTCTGCAAAAGAGGCTTGTTTCTGCAGAGCCTCCAGAAACTCAACTCTCATCTGCAGCACCATGTGGGCCTGCTGGCTGGTCGCATCAAAAGGTTTGCTCTGAGAAGTTGGAAAGTATTTACTCTGTGAGACCCTGGATGTACTTGCAGTGAGGTGTGATGGATGCTGTGTCCTGGGGGACCTGCCTCCCATGGTGTCCCCACTCCCCACAGCTCATTTGCTGTGCACTGAGATGCATTTTTGGCAGTGACCTGTGATGTGTTCTGTGCTGGTGGATGGAGGGGAAGACGAGACACCTGGAAAGCATCCATGCTGCTCTTGCCAGCATGAGTAATCCACCTCTTCTTGATTCTTCAGGGCTGCAAGTTTTCTCCAGGGACAAACCCTCCTGTGGTTTGTCTTCCATTACTGGCTGTTTTCTTTCTAAGTGTCTGAAACCACATTTGAAGATTTCAGGCTCCTGGCAGCCAGCACCACTGAGCATGCCGTGCTGGGGTTTTAAGTCAGCTAGTGCAAAGTCTTATGTCATGGGTTTGTCATCATGTTTCTGCATCATGCTTGTGTTGGTGGGAAGATGTTGTCCAATGGTGCAGAGGGCCTTGCACAACCACGGAGCAGTCTCGCAGTCTGGCATGTGAAGCCCAAGACCACGATGAAAGGCAGATAGTGAGAAGGTCACCCACCATGACTCACATCTTTAGCGTTGGCTTTGCCCAGTGGTTGTGGTCTTTGCTGCAGGATTCCTTGGTTGGAAATGAAAGTGTCTCATCTCTGGCATCACTTCTGGCTCAGTCCAGGATGAGATGCAACCCTCTCGCCTCTCTGTCCCCCCACTGCTGCCCTCAGTACAGTCATGCATGAAGGGCATTTCAGGTGCAGGAGCTCTGCTGATGGGCAGTGCTTAATCTGGAGGATGTCAAGTGCTGCTGATTCTCCTGCTGAGAGGAGACTGTCTTGCATGAGGAGGTTTCTGTGTCAGAATATAATGCCCTTCACTGGCCTGGCTGGCACAGCTGTCCCTCGTGGGGTCTGAGAAAATGGACCTGGTGGTGATTTAATGATGCTGGGCATGGTGCAGTGTAGACAGCTGGCTTCTGAGGAACTCAGCGTCTTGTGGGTGTTCAAATAGCAAAGGCCAGTCCCTGCAGTGTTTGGGGATAGGTGGATAATAAGAGTTAATGGGGAAACTGAAGCACAGAGACTTTAGCTCATAGGTGAGGCCATGCAGCCCAGACTGGTGTCCTTTGATTTTTATAGTACCAGACAAAAGCCATTGTGCTGGGTCCTCTCGCAGTCCAGCCTGGAGGAGGACCCCATCCCCATGCTCAGTCACTTGCTGTGGTCCCCGACATGGCTGGTCCTTGGCCAGATGCTGGATGGAGACATGCCCCCCACAGGGACCACATCTCTGACAGATCACAGTGAGGTTCCCAGCCCTGGAAATGGCTTTGGCCTGTCCCACTTGGCTCCTGCTGCAGCACATCCCTCCTCCAAATCATTGACGCTTGGCTTTTGGGTTGCTCATGTCAGAGCCAAGGCTATTTGCTCTTCCCTGAAGGTTGCAAGTGCCTCTTGCTCTCCCTCGCCTCTTTGCTCCCTTGTGCCCCAGGTGCCGAGGAACTCTCCTCTCACTTGGCTGCAGAAATGGGCTCAGCATCCCGGAGAATGAGACTTTAATGTGGGAGCCAGTAGTCACACAACCTCCATCCAGAAATCATCATTATCAGCCACTTGCTTTTTCTTGGATTCTTTGAACTACAGCTCCAAGGATACCTGAAGATATGCAGACATCCCAAAGACAGTGGTTTCCCATAAACTTTTGGGGTTTCATGCTTTGCAGGCAGGAATGTTTTTATTGTGTTGCAAATCCCTTCAAGTCCCTCAAACCTCCATGGTGCTTCCCTGCTGTGGGGCAGATGCAGGGGCTGGAGGTGGCCACAAGGGAGGCACGCCAAGGGCTTTTCTCTGCTGCATTTTTCCCCTTCTCACAAGAGGGACCTTTGTAAATCCCCATCGTACCTTTTCAAGGGGACTTTTGGACTGGGAGGAAGTTTGGACAAGCTACTGTTTGCCCATAGGTTTGCATTTCCCATTCTCCTTGTCCCCATTATTTCAAGGGCTGTTAAGCAGCGTCCTGTGTCCCTGTGTGCATTGCTGGGCAATACAAGGGAGGTGCTAATGGGCAAGTTCTTCCGGCAGGGTGGTGAAGGGTTTTCACTGAACTGGGAAGAACTGGGGATGCAGGGAAGAGAAAAAGGATGCAGATTCATGCACCGACGCAAGAGAGCCCAGCGGGCTGGGTTTTAAATCCTGACATGCTCACAAGACCTAAGAGAAAATCAGAGAAGGAAATTTTCTTTTAGCATGGAGAGTTGTGGTTGTAACTGCCACCTGGTGGGTCCACAACTCGCAGCCCCCAGTGCAGATCCACCCCTGGGCCATCAGGGGATGGTGCATGCTGTGCACAAGTCCCATGTAGGCCCTCACAGCTCTGCATCTTCCTGCTGCTCATCCTGGCATCGGGACGAGTATGCTGGGAGTGGAGCAGTACCATAGACCCAGCCGCCCCTAATAACCGCTTACTTTATGTAGGAGAGGATATGCAAAGGACAGAATAGGTCTCAGTGGCATGTTATGGCATTGTTCTTCTGACTGTAAAAATAATGAGGTTTTCCCATTTGGTGCTAGTGAACACTAGTGTTACATCTTACAGTCAGACTCGCGATATTTTGCTTTCCTCCTTTTTCCCTTTGGTTGGTTAAAAAAAAGCCCAGGATGCTCCCTGGGTTGGGTTTTAATAAGCATTTCTTCTATAGGTGCTACTTTACCAATTTGAGGAGCTTTGTGAATGAAACACGGAGGTGCTGGCTGCACTTTGGAGGCCACCAGCACCACCAACCATCCAGCTCTTGCAGAAGGCAGCGCAGGCATGAGTTAGGCTGTGTGTTACAATGGGACATGTCTGGGCCTGCTCTGTGCCGTCCCTGAGCAGTGAGGCCAGCAGGATGATGCTGGGGGTCTGTTTCTGGCTAGTGTCCTGGTGCCTCCGAGGTCTGGGCTCATTCCTGTCCTTGTGCCTCCAGGGTGCAGGCTCATTCCCTGCCGCCTCTCTCCCATCCTTCCCTGCAGCCCCCTCTGCAAGCACACCTGCACACACAAGCACACCCGTCTGCACAAGCACACCCATGTGCACGCACAGCTCCTGGCACCTTCTTGCCCATCCTGACAGCAAGTGATGGAGGCAGGCGGTGTGGTCTGCTGGAAGAGGTGGGTGCCAGCCCAGAAAGGAAAACCATCGAGGCTCTGTGGCTGGCTCATGTTAACCACATCACTCCTCTCCTGCACTTGGAAAAACCTGGCTGCCAGTCGGCTGCCAGAATAACAAGCTTTTCCATTCCTGCACACAGCGTCAGACGCAGGGCCATTTAAAACAAGAGCGGCTCCAGTGTGAGAGCAGTGCTCAGACTAAACAACAGGCACATCCCCCCAGGATGGCTTGTCCCTGCAAAGGGAGATCAGGCTGAAGTCACAGCTGCTGGGGCAGATTGGGACAGCATGGTGGGGATGCTGGGCAGTATGGTGGTGCCTTGCTGTGTGTGGGCTCAGCCTGAGCAGCGGCCAGAGATGGTGGAGGAAGATGAAGGTCCCAGAAGGACTGCCCCCTCCAGGGACCCCCTCGGCCATCCATGTTGATTGCATGCAAGGAAAGAGATTTGTTGGGTTTTGTCCTTTTCTCTTTTTTTTTTTTTTTTTTCTTTATTTTCCCTGTTATCTTTTTAATTAGGATAAAAGCTTTAACTGCTAGAGGGGAAGTTCCGAGAACTTAGCTATGAGGGCTGTATGCAGAGCTCTCCTGTCCCCTGGCAAGATGAGAGCAAGTCTGCACGTTTCTCTGCCTTGGCAGATGTACAGCCAAGCAGTCCAGTTGGAAGAGCCCAAGCTCTCTGTCCTGCTGCTCAGGAAGGAGTGATATCGTCATTAAAAATTATAGTAAAGGGAAATGATAGAATTCTTAAAAATAAGCAGAGTGATGGGGATTTTAACCAAGGAAATTAATTTTTGCCCTTTTTACTTTGTAGGGTTTATTTAATTGTTGTCTGTAGATGGTTGGACTTTTGTTTTTAAAGTAGATTAAGCAAATTTTGAAGGTGAAGCATATTGGTACATGCCATTCATGAAATGGTGCTCATCAATGATACGGTTTATGGTAGGGAGAAAAAGATCTTTACTTACATAGAATCATAGAATAGT
>VZTL01031815.1:0-29481 GCA_013400535.1 Scopus umbretta
TTTTTTTTTTTTTTTAATATCCTATAGAAGAGTGGGTGATGGGGACAGTGGAGTATCTGTAAAGGTTTATTGTTTACTGCCAAAGGAACAAAGAGTGCTCTGCATCCTTCCAGCTCAGGGAGACTCAACAAGGGATTTCCCTCCAGCAACTCCACCGTTATTAGCTGGCTTGCCAAACAGGGACCATTCTCCTGACTCTCACCCTACAACCTGCCTTTGAAAGTATAGAAAAAGTGGTGTTTATAAACCAGACTTTTTTTCTTCTTTATTATGTATAGTGAAGTGGAGGCCAAAGCCCCTTCTGCTTCAGGAGAACCAGCAGGGAGGGAAGACACGTAGTAATTACCTTAAACAAGCAGGCAATAAAGGCTGCCGCCTCTCCAGCCATGCGGTTTAAGGACATGATGAAAGGTGGAGGTGTCAGCACTCCTAGCCCAGAGCAACCGGCTGGAAATCCAGCATCCCCACGCTCCTCCAGCCTTCTCCTGCGGGCAGGGGTCCTGGCTGGCCAGGCCAGGCTGCTGGGGCAGCAGAGCGGGTCCCCGGCGCCAGGGGATGGCTGCGTTCAGGTGGATGGTCCCACCAACGGGAAGGGCCTCCTCACGTGAGAGAAGTTGTTTGTGAGAGGGACTCGGAGATAGCCAAAGCATCGAGGAGGTTTCCCATTTGAAATCCTCCAACGGAAAAGACAGGGGTTGGTTCAATCCTGTCAGAATTGTTCTCTGGAGAAGTTTTCAGTCACCCCCTCTTTTGGTGGTTTTTGGGCTAAGGGTCAAATTGACTTTTCCTTTATATTTCAGCACAAAACACTGTTCGGTTTCTTGGGTTTTTTTTTCCCCTTGTGCTCCTAGAGCCAGCTCCTCCGCTATGGTCAATCTTTGCTGGCAAGAGCAAACCCACCATGAAGGACCTGGGCATGGGGAACAGGCTGGAAGGTTCGACAGAGTATGTGGCACTTGTGCGCTTACTGCAGGACATAATATGTGCCTTAAAAAACAGCGAAGAGACCAGCCGGGCCCCCCCTGTGGCCTGGCGTGCCTCCCTCCCACCACGAGCCCTTCTGGAGAGGTGCCTTCTGGTGTCTCATGAGGACTTGCAGGGATGCCATGCTGAGGCCATCGCCGGTGAGATGGGGATGGGGCAGGAGGCGCCTGTGCCTACAGGCCACCCCCCAGGGCCTGGCCGGGCCTGGCCGGCAAGACGGGGCCATTGGGGGCGGCCGCTGAGAGAGGCCATTGCGATTCCCACCGCAGGACGGCGCGGACACATGCCCGCGGCTGCTGAGGAGGCAGCAACGGGATGGCGGCGGCCCCATCCCCGGGTCCTCTCTGCAGATGGCCGGCCGGAGGCTTCAGGACTGTCCCGGGCCGTCTTGCCCTGCTCCAGTCCGGCATGGCAGGGCTGTCCCGCAAATGGGATTCGCTTTCAAGGCTCCCACCCTGCACAGCCAGATCTTCGTTGCCCTCTTGAGATGTGTGGCAGATTTATTTCTACTAATTTTTTAAGTACCAAGTGTATCTAGTGTACTTACTACTCCTAATTAATGTGAGAATAAAGAATCAAAGAGGGTATTCCTCCAATGAGTTGTTTTTGAAGAGTGACAAATTAATCCCCTTGGATATGGCTGAAGCCAGGGAAGATCTTTTTGTTCCTCTAACGAACTGCAGCAATTAGACGTTCAAAACTCTGCTCGTGATAAATAGATTTTAATAGCTATTTATTCTCTTTGTGTATGCCAAAATCCTGGGGCTTACGTCCTTCAGCCAAACATTCTCCCAGGTAACCGGAGATGTAGGAATGTGTTTCCAGTCATCGGGACCTGTGTGCACACACATGCGTGTGTGTGTGAGTGCACCCGTGAGAAGTCGGCGTCCAGGGTTGCAAGCATCCGTTTACCCACTAAATTTGTTAGCGTTTTTCTTATGCTCTTGTGAGCTTTGGACCAAATCCTCAACGGCCCGATTCTCTTGCGTGGTTATCTGCATTCACTTGCCCTGGAAATACATTTTGAGCAGGAGAAGGAAAAATTTTATGGCTGAATTTTTTTCTACAGTTCTCCCTGTAAATGCGTCGTGACATTTCAAGGGGATACTTGTAATCTGCTTTAATAGGGATCAGGTGGCGTTTACTAGAACTCGTTCAGACTTCACCTGCTCGCGGAGTCAGAGGGCTTTGACAGCACTTGGGGGCGATAAGCCAGAGATGAGATTTTGACAGGCTCCTTTTCTGATGGAGTCCGGAGATAAGTGACTGGGCGATTGCCAGTCTGAATTGTTTCTCCAGGTCCTGATGCTGGGCGAGGAATGAGGGCGACGGGGAAGGCATGGAAGCCACCTTTGTGCTGAAGTGATCAAAGCGGGGGGCTGAAGGCTGCTTCAATGCTATCAGCCTGTAACAGGCCCCCGCGGGACTCCTGCACCTGCCGGCCACCGCTCCTTTATGCTTGTGCCGCATCCTGCCCTACGCTCCCCTTACCCCGGGGTGACAGAGAACCGACTGTGCCAGAGGGTGTTCTCTCACAAGAGGGTAATCCTCAGCTGTTTATTCAGGCGGCTCGGAAGGGGCAGCAGCTGCCGGTCTGCCGCGGCGGTGGAGTGGTGGCCACGGGAAAGGATGTGCAACTGTAGGCAGCCAGGCTCCAGCTGAGCGAGGTTGGAAGGTGGGCTTTCCCCCCGTGCGCTGCCTCTGCTGTGGGCCTCGTACAAAGCTCCTTCTCTGGATGAGGTATACCGAGCAAGTGGGGCTTTCAATGTTTAAAAGTCTTTTCTGTGGTGCTGTAGATGACTCCTGCGTTGCCCTAGAATTTGCAGCTAGCTAAATATAGCACCCTTACAAAGTGTACTTTCCAAGGGGAAGTAGCGCGCTCTTGATCACTCGAGGCAAGGAAGATGACACTTCTATTTCACTGCAGCCATTCAAGACAAAATAAAGTACAGTAAAATCCTTCTGCAGTGTTCAACTTCAGAAAAAGCAGTATTTTCACAGGCTTTTTTTTCTTGGATATCAAATAGAAGCAGGCTGTAAATAGCTGTGAAAATCATTGAGAAGGGGAATTTTTATGAAGCAGAGTTTATGCCACAGGATGCCACATGAATGCAGATAAAGATATATAAGCTTGATGATTTTTATCTCATATAATGCACTTGAAATGTCTTTTTTGGTACCCTCAGTTAACAACACATTTTCAAACTGAATTCTATGATAAAATTCTAGAGCTAGAACAGTCATGATAGCTTAAGGTGAGAGTATATCATACTCAGTACTGATTGAAAGCTATTGGGCCAAATCCAAGTTATTCAGCCCTGGAAACCAACATAAATGTTGAGGCTAGGCTGGTGTGGTCATGGTTCTTTGAGTGTGAGGCTCAAAAGCGATGGATGTACTGCACAAATGGGAACCTGAGAGACCAGAGGGGAAGGAAACTGGTTTTCAAACCCAAAGAATTGGTGAGGCACAGATGGAAGGTCTAGTGGTGTGTGTTGCTGGGGGAGGAGTGAGAGAGACAGTGGGTACAGCCAGATGGCGAGAGACATGCCAGCGAGATGCACATAAGCCCTTGTTCTTGATCCATATTTAAAGGAAATAATTTGCAAGACTTCTGGAAGCAGATTTCTAAGTGAAACACCGAAATAGACAAACATACCATGCAGTTGTGGAAGCAGAGAATGCTGTGGTCTCTGGATCCAAGGCCAAACACAGCCAACTGCCATCTCCTCTTTGATTTCTCACTCTCGATATCCCAGGCCTACATCGATTTTCACCCAGATATTATATAGAGAGGATCACACAAATCAAGATATTTCTTTGCTTCTTTCTACTTCTTCCCACCTGTGGCTGCTGTAGTTCACACTGGCCTTGCCTTTCCCTCAGCACAAAATCTTGCTGCTGAAGAACATGGCTAGACTGCAGCGCAGACACTTATCACTTTATTTTCTCCTATGAGCAAGGAGTGGGAATGTCTCATTTGGCGTGTTGAACTCAGATCTAAGTGCTAAAATGTTTACTGCTTTCAATCCGCCCAGCGGGATACTCCGAGCAAAAGTGATGGTTGGCAGCCTGCTGCTGATGGTACCATCCAACTCGCAGGGCTTACAGCAAAACTCGTGCGGAATCTCAAACATTAGGCTTTTAATTCTTTTACGGGACTTGTTCCACAAGTACTTCAGTTGGTTTTCTATTAACATTTGACAACATCTCAGCAATTGAAATACGTTTAGTGAGATTACAGCGTTGAGACTGTGGTCTAAGAAGTTCTGATCAGATTCTGCTTTCCCTAATTAATGCATTCCTGCACCTACTTAATGGCATTCATAGCAACAAATAATTCCTATTCTTCTCTAATGATATGCACCGTACCTTGGCACTGGAGTGCGGATAAATACATATATGTTTTTGTTATTTTAGAAGAAAAATCCATGTGCTGTGGGTAATGAATTGAAGGTTAAGTGACAATTTTTCTTTACAACCACTCATGTCTTACAGTCTGTGAACTGAAAACTGGATTAACCTTTAATTACCCCCCGTGATCTCTCAACCCTGAAACAACATTACCACTCCTCCTAGTGTTATTTGCATACAGCATTTAATGAGAGAAACATCTGTTTGCATATTTGGTATCATTAATATTATGCAGATGAGCTGAGTTTTCATGTTGCAATGGACAATTGTGCAGAAATCTCCTTTTCCCTTATTTTTGGTCTATTTCCCTCCTCCTAACAATTTGCTCTGACTTGTATTAATTAGAAAAAAGAGCTGCCTGGTGCCACTAGCCTTGCATATGTAATGCATAGCTGCTGTGTGATCTGAATGGCAGCACAGCCATATCCTGATGAATTTACAAAATACAGAATGTCTGGCTTGATGCTATTAGGCAAACCTGTTGATATTTTCTGAGTACTCTTTTAATAAAATATGTTACTATGGCTGAAAATTATATAAATACAAATAAGATCACTATCAGATTTTTTTCTCATGACTTTATTTATAAAATTTTTTTCTGTCTAATAAGATAAAACATTCATTAGGTACCTGATCTGGCAGCCATTTGATTGACTGGAGTGTAGGTTAGAGCTTGATATCTGCGTATGTTCTCTCCAGCAACCTGACAGGTTTCATATGGCCCTGCGATGAAATCTTTACTCTGTACTGAGTCATGGCCATTGAAAAGTGATGGGCCACTGCTTTTAGTGAGTGCATAAACCTGAGGTCTGGGAGAGAGAAGCTGCTTGTTTTTCTTGAGAAATAAGGACAATTTTCCCTTTTGTTTAGCTTGAAGCCTGTTTTTCTTGAAGGTGTTCCTCAGAAGAGTCTAAGCCATTGCTGACATTAAAAAAAAAAAGAAAGAGGCGGGGAGGATTGAACTATGGAGAAGAATTGTAGGGGGAAACAGGATATTGATTTCTACTTTGTTAGTTAAAATTCCCTAAGTCCCAGATGTCACCAGTTGATGAATATTTAGTCAGCTTGAGATGTGTATAACGTCCTAGATGTACATGTCCAAGTAAACAAGGTCTGGTATATTTAAAATCAGGCTTTTAGAAGAGAAGCTGAGGATTTGGTTGGACATTGTTCCTGTGCTATTTTTACCCTTTTCTGAGGGAATATCCACTAATTCAAAGATAGACAATATTTCCTACGGAGAGATCTGAAGCATGCTTTTCATAGATCCTAAATTCTTCTAACTCATCACAAATTTCTTCAGTTTGCCCTTTTGTGCTTGAGTTGGACCGCTGAGCCAATGTCAGTTGGCTGAAAGTTTGCAAAACTTCAAATGATTCTTCTTCTAGACTTCCATTTGGATAAAGGTGAGGCTGGAGCAGTGTGTAATTTATTTAATTGCCTAAAATGACACCTGAGCTATACTTATCTCTCAAACCATTCCTTTGTTGACAAGAATTGAATAGGTTTCTGAGAGACACCGAGTTCCTACCAATTGCTTGGACTAAACTGCAGAAGCAAAACGGTTTGCGATACAGTAAGATTTTCAGACAAGAACAGTATTTACATTCTCTGCTTCAGTGGGTTTCCCTCCAGCTGGACTTCAGCTAAAACCTAAACTTCTGTGTGCTGCTGCTGCCTGTCCGCATCCCTGCTTCTGAGCTGCCACTCATCAGCATCACCCATCCTTCCTCCCAGCCATCAGGGACCTGGCTAGCTTGATCAGATGAATCCTGAAGTGCCATTTTTTCCTGATTCTGGTGCAAAATAGTAATATACCCCACTTCTAATTCATGACATAAATTTTGTAGGAGAAATTTGTGGGGTGTTGTGTTTGGTGATGTGAATCATTTTCATGATGCTACACATTTTGTGAGAACATGTTTCTCTAAAGCAAATTTTCATAGTTCAAGAGTTGCTTTTTATAAGTCAAGCTTGTTTATCTCAAGGTCTGACTTGCAGGTAGGATTACTGTGGTTTTGTACACAAGTCATTGCTGTGGCATCTACCAGGCCTTTTATGCAAAAAAAAAAAAATCCTTAATGTATGCAAACTGTTGTGCATGCAAATTATAGTCCTGTGTGTGGAAGTTAGGCATGCGAGTGCGCACAATACTTCCCACATATAATTGCCTGACTCCTCTGCAAATCTTCTGACTCCTGAGTACTTGCAATGGATTGGCCAGCTTATGAAGCCCAGTCATCGCTCTGGAATTTGGATTTCTTTGGGTAAACAGATTGCATTAGTGGCGATCGAGATTTATGTTGGCATAACACTTTATTTTGTAAGTCCTTTCGTTTCAGGAGCTACTATGTATAAGGAAGAGTCTCTCCAGTGGTCAAACAGAGACCTGAAGAGGTAAATGAAATCTGGGACAAGGTCGTATGAAATCTTGACCGAATTTGGGAATAAGAGTATTGCTATTCCAAAGCTGTGCTTAGTATTTCAGCTACACAAACAAATCCTAGGTTGCCAAAAATTTTTGGACAAAAAAGATTTGAGCCTATCATGGCAAGCTTTGTTTATGTGATGTTACTTAGATTTTTCAGATATAAAGCAGATGGCCTTAATTCGCAACAGTCTATATTTCATGGGTGACGACTGTCTTTGGGACCTTGGAGAAGACTTAGGAAAGCCAAGGGGCCGTTTTTTCAGTTGCCACAAACTGCTTATGTGTCCCAAGACCCTGACAATTCCAAGGCAGGTTTTCCTCTTACCACTGAATGCAATCCGGTAGCTTCTCGAGCGAAGTAAAAGTTGTTGGTTGAGCTAGTTAAGAAATAATCCCCTTGATTGTTCAAGGGCTTTTGTCAAAACAAGATCAAATAAATTTCTGTTGGCGTGGCTGTATTTTTACGCATTGTGACCAAGAAAAACAAAACCTGTAAAAGGCGGGGTGCTCAGCACTGACTGACCTATTGTTGCTAAAATCAGTGGCTTTTATGCCAGAAATTGACTGAATACTGGGTACTTTCAGTGGATTTTTGTTTGTTGGCATTTGATACATGGGTGCACTTTCATGCCAGTTTATGAATGCATTTTCCCTGTTTGTCCTTGGAGCAGTGATATCACACTAATATCTGCACTTTAATGCCAATGAGGTTATTTTAGAATCAGTGAAACACTTCACCAGTGAAACACTTTTTTCACTTTGCCATTCAGCTGTTTGTTTGAAAAGCTTTCCTCCATGAAGTAGCTCTGTGTGCTCTGTTTGCATGTACGTTGAGAAAATCACTAAGCAAGAAAAACAAGAATAATATCAGTGTCGTAACTGAGTTTAAATGCAGTGCAATTTGTGTTAATAGTGGCTTTTATAGGCACTGTTATATAGTAAATTAAATTATATCTTTATTCTTGTATCTAAGATAAACAGTAAGTATGTAATATATCAGTAATAGAAAACCCTTGGCATTTAAGAAAGAATTGTGCTTTAATGTAAGGACGTTTTTATACCTCAGTAATAAATTAACATTTCAAAAGTACTTTAGCCTGCTGAGATGGATCATTCTATGAGTATGGGTAACACCATGGACTCCAATAATTAGTGTAAATTGCCTTTGAATAATACAGAGCTGGGAACAACTTTCAGTGCTTAATGCCCCTTGCAGTACATGATGAAGAGTCCTTAATGGAGCTTGGAAAAACAAGTAATACCTATAAATCAAAGAAGAAAAGCCGTTTTTGATGCATTTGTCTGAGAGTGTGAGTTTTAAACCAAATTGTTAACACTCCTCCCTGCTGAGGGTCATGGATTAGCTAGGGTGGGAGTTTCTTATAGGATCTTTCACACTAACCAGCAGAGGTAGGGGGTTTCAAATACAAGTGTTTTCTTAACCCTAATCCCTGCCTCCCTGACCAGTAGAGCTCTGAATTTCTCTCTAATTAGGTGGAGAATTAGTAGGTGGATAAATGTGTTAGTGGATGAGGATGAAGTGATTAACTTGCCCCAGACTATGATAGTGAGTTCAAGGCGCTACTGAATTCATTTTGTTTCTAATAACTTTCTCCCCACATTCTGGCGGCACCACGGCAGAGTACTTGAATGTATATCTCTGTAATCTTACAGCAGTATATTCAGTTGCCTCATTCCCATGGCTTTATCTGCTATATTTAAGCAGCAGCGCAGTATATTTCCCAATGCGCCAGTTCACATTTATGTATACTATTTAATTACCTGAACAGCCTTGCAACCTAATCAAGATAAATTGTTGTTACAGTAAGACTGTACATATGAGGGAAATATGAATTTTATTACAGGATAACGAGACTGGAATACTTCCTCCAAGTATTTGCTAGCTGTACTTTAAAACCAAACAAGTATCTGCTGCTTTGCTGTTGCTGCCTGCTTGCTGCTCTTTGTTCGGTGGGGGGGGGCTTTGCTGTCGTAGAGGAAACGCAGTTTCGCACCGCTGTAGCCAGAAATGACTCTGCTAACCTGGAGTGGTGACGTTCTCTGTCTCTTTGCTGATGTGTCCCTCTTCACCAGGTGAGGAGGGATTTGTCGTGGGAGAGGGCAGGACCTGCTCCCTGCCGTCTCTCCCTTGGCAGCCTCTGGCACAGGACAGGCTCTGACTTCGGTGGGAACCTCTGCCCTTCCCAGGCGAAGCTGAATCATCCCCAGCCACTGCCAGAACACTTTATACATACTCCTGGCCACAGCAGTATCTCAGCAGCCCCAGCACGTTCCTGTCCCTGTGGTCTCTGACTTGCAGTGGCCTGCTCAGACCTGTGAATTCACTTGGCCCCAAAGAGTGAAGCGTGCTACTTGCAAAGCAGGCAGACCCAGCAGCGAAGGGACAAGTTTCCCATGCTGGCTCAGTGCTGTGACTCAGACGAGGGGGGATACCGAGAAGACCTTTCCTGGAATAAAAGTCAATGAGTTTTTCAGGTATATTCAGAACAAGGGAAGGTGCTACAAAGTGCCACAAGTAGGGTAGATCATAAACATGCATCTGCTGAGAAAGCAAACTGACATCTGCAACTCATGACATTGGATACTGATCTTAACTAGTTACTAAAATTATTTAGTATCTTTCAGAAAAAGTTCTGCTGTTCCTGAGCTTACGCTTTGAAGGGAAGTAAGCATGCCTTGTGGAAATGCCAACCACTGTTGGTTTACTAATCAGAAAAAGAGGCTGTAGGACACAAGAAGTAAACTTTCAGGTCTGTCCAGGGGGAATAAAGCCTCAGCTGAAGTAGAATGTTCAGAGGCACCACTCTTCAAAAAAAGGTGGGAGGGAGAAAAGGAGCATGAACGATCAAGAGTCCAGAAAAAATGACTAAAGAAGTAGTATTGAAGAAAAGGGAAACGTTCTGGTTAGCCTGTGCTAGAAGGCAGACATGGCAACTTATGGCAGCATGCATGTGAAATGCAGAGGTACGCCTGTGTAAGGTAGTAACTTATCCTGCAGGACCATAATGCATATGAGAAAGATGTTTCAGCTGAAACGGGGAAGATTTAGTTTAGAGGGTAGCTGACACTTGCTAATAATAGGAGGATAATGAAGTACCAGACTGATATGCCTAGCTGTGATGGAAAGACAAAAAAAAAAAAAAAAAAAGATAATTTCAAACTGGCTTTAGAATCTTATGTGACATTTTCGACAATGGTTATTCTCTTTGAAAGCGTGGAGTGAGCTCTACTGTTCCAAACCACACTTCATCGGAAAGGCAGGTCAGGCTGCGGCGAGAGGCTCTGCGGGTCAGCCTGGGTAGCTCGGCTTGCATGACTGAGTCATTAGACCAGGTATTGTGTGTGTATCCAATAACTCAGGCAGGCAGGAAATTTAAAGGGAAGTATATTTTCTATGCAGTGCAATCAAAGTTGATTTTATCCTTATCTCAGTTGTTTGCTTCAGTGAGCACCACATGCCTGAGGAGAGCATGGTTGCTGAGAAATCTGAGGTCTAAAGGGGACACGGGGGTGGTGCCAGGGTTAGCCAAAACTAGCCCCAGTGTCTGTCAGCCACAGCCTCGTCCCTGTGGCCAGTGGGTGCTTGTTCCTTGATAAGTCAAAGAATCTGGGCACTGCACAGGCACCTTAAGGTTGCTCTTTAGAGTGAGAACCCAGTTACCTCAATCCCAGGTGCCTGCAGACTCCTTGGATTGTGTAACATCCAGGATATGTCAAAAGCAGCATTAGCTTCAGAGAACCTTAGCAACAAATCTTGTCTTGAATGACCTTCTCTTTCCTCTTGTCCTTTTTGCCTGTAGAAGCCTCTGCCTAAGTGTCCAACTAGTAAAACTCAAACTGACACGTTTGGGAAATAAAATGGGTTTTTCTATGTGTTCATGACAGTGCTTTGCAAAAGGTGCTGTGAGAGTTTTGAGTAGCAGGTAATGACGGGAGCTGTAAGATGCCAATACACAGCTGCCTGGGGCAGGGTAAAATGCTTCTTTTTAGGCAATGACTGGAAGGCTCAACATGCTCAGTAGGCAAAACCTGCATATGCTGTTTAGGTGCAGGATTAGCCCTCAAGAGGGTCCTTTCCCCGCCCAAGCCTCCCCAGCTGGAAGGACTGTCTTTCTAGTGTTCAGCTGTATGCCAGTACAGCACATAAAAAGTCACTCTGCATTAGCCAGGATTATGTTGTCTCTTGATCGCATCAGGTTTTGCTCTGCAGACTACAAAAGAATGTAGCCTGATGTATGCAACTAGCCTGGTTTCTCCACTGGAAGCAAGTGTTTCACTGGCTAAAATCTCTCTGAAGTGACTAGGGACAGAATTTATCTTCAGTTTTTAACAGTTATGGTTTCATTTAAGCATTGGGAGCCAGAATTTTGCAGGAAAGATAAGTTTTTCTTCATTAAAAAATGGAAGTGGAAGTCAGAGAATTATTTTGTTTTCTTTGCTAACTGGCTATGCTATCTCTTGCAATAGTTTTATATATTTAAATGGGCGAGGATATAAATTGTACTTCCAAACTATTAAAGCCAATAGCACACATTATAATATGCTGTGAAAAGAAGATAGCTTCGGCCAGTAACTCTTAAGCCTAAATGAGTTTCTCCTAAGAGGAGAACAGCTGCTTGAAGTACGTATATTTAAAATTAAATTTCTTTATTACAAGTTACTTAGCGTATTTTGGACTTATATGTTCTCTAGCTTAAATCTTTTTTTTTTTTTTTTTAATTGCACAAAGCTGTGGAAAATAATCGGAAGCTCAGTTAGCATTACAAATTGAAAATCAGAAATTATACGAATGTTTTTTCAGGTTCTCAAGCTACATAGGTGTATTAACCCTCATTAGTCATTTTGTGGCAGTGAGAGATTTGAAAACAGAATTCCATTACAGTATTTATGGTCAAAATCTGATATGATCAAATAATAGGTTTCCCAATAGAAATGTCTATGTGCCATGTAGTAAACTTGATAATTGTAAGAATACATTTAATGCAGTAGAACTGAATACCGAACCAGGAGATTAACATTTCTGTTATATAATTACAAGTTCAAGGAGTTCAGCTTCTTATCGTACTACAGTAAGTATAGAAAGTAGAAGTGATCCTCTTTAATTTGTAATTATTTAACTGAAATAGAATGTCTCCCAGTCTTATTCTTACTCTTCTACACTGAAGACATTGGTATGCAGAAACCATGCACCAAGGAATAGTACACTATCAGAGTAGGACATGTTTGAGTATTCTTTAAAACCAACTAAGAGAAGTTAATCTCATTGAACTTCTTTTTATTCAACAAAAGAGTTAGATGTTTCCAAGTCTAATGTGACTATAATGTTCATTAAATGGACTTCTTTACACCTTTAAATGGATTAACTGTACATCTTCACAGTCTAATTATTATACATGTCGCTCACAAATCACAGATCTAATTCAAAGCACTGTAAAAGCTCTGTTTATGAGCACTAGAAAAGGAGATACAGTGAGAATTGAGTGTGATTTTTATCTGGGTCATATAAAAGAATAAGTGTCGTCCACATTAAAGTACAGACATGCGTGTACCTTTGCTTGTTGAGTTTTCCTTCAACTTTGGTCTTGTGATAGCCTTCCAGGAAGAGCTAAGCCACAGACTGACTACTTTGGCATCTCCACTCCCTCATTTACCCATAACTCAGGATGATCCCTGACTAAGATTCCCACCTGCAGCTGAGCTGTTAATAATTTCCAAACAACAGTTGTCAGTCAGATAAAGGATGATATACAACTTTGCTAGTATAGTTTGGGTGTCTGGGGATAACTCTGATTTAGTTTGCTGTCTCAAGTTAGGCTTGTTTATCAGAAGATACTAAGAGTGGTTCTAGTGGTCAGATTTTTAAAGGCAGCTATGTGCTTAACTCCCCGGTGCAATCAACGTCTAAACCCTTTAGAAAAAAGTCCTGCCCTGTGTTTTTGCCACATGTGAGTGATTGTCAGTCCATAGAAGGCAGTGGAGCTACGCCAGGTTATGTGGGCTTGAAGATTAGGGTGGCAAGTTGGCTGTAAAAGAAGCTCCCTTTGGGCAACAAGAGATTATCAAAGGGTTTGAGTACACGGTATGACAATACGGTCCTCAGTGAAGATACTGCATCTGTAGTGTGAACCAAAGAAGTCAGATGTCTGCCCAAAATTTCTCATGCTTTCGTCTGTAGGAGAAGAAGGACCTCAAGATAATACTGAAGATGTTTGCAGGATGACCTTAGGGCTTTTACTATGAGGGGCTATGATAACAAAAGCTACAGATATTATGCAAATGTGTTATGTATGAGATATATTTCCACTGAATCCTGACAGGGCAAAAACATCCTCATTGCTTACAAATATGCGTGCTGGCAGCAGTTGCAAGTCAGTTTGTGTTTATAATGTAATACCAGAAATACCTCCCTTTTCTCTTAGTTACAAAACCTTAGATATTCCTGCCACATTTCTCTTAAAAAAGGTTACAGATAGTTACAGTCTACGACTGTAGACGACAGTTCAAAAGTGACCTATTCTCAAGTTGAAAACCACCATGATAATGCCAGCTCCCTGGCGAGGCTCACGGACCCTTTCAGCCAGCAGTGGCCCAAGCATCCAAGCTCTCCGACCAGAAATGGCGTTATCTGCAAGAAGTACAACGTAGCTGTTTTTGCGAGGAAGGATATTACTGTGCAAAAAGTGCTCTGGTATGACAAGACGGAAAGTGATGAACCTCGGGGTGGGGGGGTATTTAGCTGTTGGAACTTAAACGAGTGAAGACTTTGAAAAAGGGGATTTTGGACATGGGGGTAGTTGTTCATCCCTTATGCATGTACCTAGGATAGCTACAGCCAACTGACTGAAATGGATCATTATAATTCAATCTGAAACTAATGGTTGGAAATAAGGCTTTTGGATTCTTGCCTTTCCAGACCACCTGCTTCTATTCCATTCTCTCCTGTGCAAAATACAGTAAATAGCTACCTTCAGGTCTCCCTGCACCGTAGGCTCCCCTGCCCCCAGATATTTTCATGTTTTCTGTAGTGATTTTAAATAAGTGTTTGCTCTGCTTTCCACATGTGCCTCTGTGTCCTGAGCGCCGGTGGCAGGTATGTTAGGTGGTATGAAAACCAGGTGTTCCCCCACAATTATTTACTTATTGGCAGACACGACGGCTGCAACATCCGCTCTAGCAATTTGACAGTGATTTACCTGCTGCTGCCAGCTGCTCTCTGCTTGTGGGGGCTAAGCTTCTCAGACTCCTGGGGCCCAGCACTGGAGTATCTTGATTTGATACCAGACCGTTTGGAGGCCCTGCTCTGCGATTTCGGTGAGAACCAGCCAGCTGCAGGCTTCTTTCAGCAAACACCGCGTCTAAATCTATTGCAATGACTTAGTTGGTGGGGTTTCCAAGAGGTTCGCTTGCCTGTGGTCTGAAGATGCAGCTTCAGAAGCTTTCATGCTTCCATAGACTTACACTGTAAGGGTTCATCTCGGCGTGAGACACTTGTCTCACCAAGGTACAGCAACATGGTTGCGTGGAGTTCTTTACTCCAGTAAAAACGTGCTCCCGACAGGTAAATTTTGTGAATTTGTGTAGCAACATACTATCTCTTTGAAAGTTTTAGCATTTTAATGGTATCAGGATAAAATATCAAAAAAGCTTTGTGAGCTGGATCTTGGTGAAGAGCAGAAAGTATTTTTAATTTCACTACTGTATATCTGAGCAAATGGCTGGATACAATTCCAACCTGCTGGCTGTTCCCTTGACACCTTAACTGAGGGAAATCCATTTCTTGCTCACTATGTTCCTACAGATGCATGGTGCGTGGCTGGGGACTGGTGTAATTGCAGTGGATTGGATTTGAAATGCATGGGGTTTTGGCATAAGGCACAGAAAGCAGGGAAGCAAGCAGCACAAGGAATTAATTTTTTAGTGCTCCTGTTCTGTTTCACTCTGCCACATTTTTTGACTGTACCCACTTTGGAACAAGGGGGTTTAATTCAGTTTTGTTCAGATTTTTTTAAGGATTTCCTTTAAAAAAAAAAAAAAAAGTGACATATACAGCAAAGTTTCCTATCAGGGTGAACAAATTCAGGTAAAGATGACCTAACCTTGTAAGTCTGCAGCCTGATTTTCTTACTTTTTTTCTATGCAATACACCTTTACTTACACAGCTAAGTAAGAAAACAAATTCTCAGGTGAATAAGTTTTCTCTCTGCGATAACAATGGGGGTCCCAAGGAGTCCAGGAAGGCTGAACCTCAGCTGACAGTGGAAGTCTCTTCCAGAGACCAAGATGTAGGGGCAAAGATCACAGGGCCTAGAGAAACCTGGGGCAGACAGAGGTTCTCAACAGATTTGGTTAAAAATATAATCTGAAGAAAAGTATAGGGTCGGGGGTTTTTTTCCTATTGAAACTGAAATTTCCTTGAGAAATGTGCAGGGCTGTTTGTTTATGTTTTACTAAGAGTATGGAGAGCTTGTTCCCCTTTCAGACAAGAACGTTCAATTCTGGTTTTGCACATGTGGCAATCTGGAAGGATTTGAAGCAACTCATTTCGGACAGAAACAAAATCCCTATTCCAGTGAATCCTCAGTGATTCAGTCCTCGGAGCTTTGTACTCTAAGATAACTTAGACTGTCATCCTCATCTCTTTCCCCTTCCAAAGACCTCCAACCTGACCAGATCTGCTCAGGGTCCAGGCCTCCTTCTGAGGGGGGAAGACACGATTCAGTCAGCTGGCAGAAGATACTCAGAGAGGTTTCTTTGCTGTTCACACTCACTGGTCTTTTAAGGAGTCAAATTAGGGTCAGTTTAAGATTAAATGTTGACTATGTAACATGCTTATCACTATAAGGCAATACTCATTCTGGAACAGTGTATGGGAATAGTCTGTTTTCTCCCCTGTACAAATCATGCCTTAAAAATATGAGTCCTGGGTCACTTCTGCTCTACATGATTCTGGCTCTGCCTCTGGCCCTGTTAACCCAGCATGTGTCTTTATGATCAAAATTCAAACACAGTTGCACAAACTGTTAAATAACTTGAATCCTACATGCATAACTGATCTCAACAGAGATGTCAATTCAATTAATATTACATTAGGCTACCCACAAGACTATGCTAGTACAGAGCTGATGCTCCAAGTCAAGTCTGGGCTTGCTGTCTGCTACCTGACAAAGCTGAAAAAAGATGAATACTAAATGCAAGGTAACTCCATTAACTCTTTCTTTCCCTGAAGGCATATTCAAATAGTTTGAATGCTGGGAGGCCTGCTAGCAATCTCAGTGAATATTTCATTCACATTTCACTGGCCATTTTGAGAAATTTTGATCTTAACTCGTGCTGAATTTTTATATATTCCACTGGAAGTTTCCTACATCACTGAAAGTGAGGGGAAAAAGAAAATCACTTTTTTACTGGGAACTTTAATACCTCCTGAAAGAAATAAAGTTTCTTAGAACTGTGGTGGTGGAGATCGGGCAGAGAGTCAAGGACAATTGGAGGGGGAAGAGCACTTCTTCCTCTGTGGCAGTTAAAATAGGTCTCAAAGTATTTGGCATTCCTGAGCCACCTGCTCCTGCTGGGGCTTACTCCAGGAAGTTGTTTCATCCACTGTACTGATTGTACGGGAACAACCTAATGGAAGCGACTAAATACAGAACACTTTCTTCTTCTGTTGTCTGACAAGCAAAAGAACAACTAGTTCTCCCTTTGTAAATAAAAGACTGTGGATCTCAAATAAATTTTTCTTTCTTGATGACAAGCCCTGCAATCTCTGGGTTTCTCTTACAGCTGCTAATCTCAAAGATATTTGACTATGTGACTTCAGTTCTCATATTTGTCTGCATGGTAAAAGAAAAAGCTGGAAAAGAGCGTGAATATTTATGATTTACAAGACAGGCAGCAAACAGGGAAATCTTGTTTCCTTTAATTTGAAGTTATTGCCTGCCGCCGTAATTTCTTAGCTTTGTTTAAGTGTTTGAAAGATGTGGATTGGCTTAAGTTATGGGTGCTGCTTAAATGTGGCATTAAATATGATAATTTTAAGGAATAGACAGAAATTGGGAACTGTTATCATGGTTTATATCCAAGATAATCTGGTTCTTATCGCCCTTGATTTCTGTTCTGCAACTCTGACTGAGGAGTGTCCAAAATCCTGTGGATCTGGGCGTCTGTGGTCTCTCTCCAACACAGTGACTGACTGGATGCAAGTTGTTGGGTTTTGGGTTTTTTTCTTCCATTTTCAGTATTATGATGAGCTGCCTTCCAGCTGTTTTGTCAACAGTGCATTTTTTGTAAGGGATTTGCATGTTGATATGCTAATTGCATTGATAAAATGTTTTATCATTTGGACTCCACTCCAAAATGGCAGAAGAGGTGTCTCTCCTTCTGCCAGTGGAACTTCCCATGCAAGACAGAAAATTCTGTTCAGGTGAGAAGAGTTGATAAAGTCCTAGGACAACTCATTATAAAAAAGCACTTCTTTTGGCTCCTGAATTTTTGGAATAAAGCAGTACAAATTTCTACTGTCTGCTGGACAAACGCCATGATGATTTGAATGGTAGATGGGCAAGGGATCTGGAAATCAGTTAGTTAAGTTTTGTGTGATTCTTTGAAAAGCCCCATACAGCTGACAGGCACAGTTACGAGGGACTCCAATTTTAAAGTGATTTAAAATATCTGGGTGAAGACTTTGATTTACTTGTTAATTACTTTCCTGGTTTGTATTGAGCATGAAACAGAGTCAGTGCAAACCTAGTGATTCACGGATGCCTTACAAAAGCTTCAGGCTTAGTTTCAGTGTTGCATAGCAGCTTCCCCTGAGTCTGTGCTTGCTGACTTGGAGTTTCATGAGGTTTTGGAAAGGACTCAGAATATTTCAAACTCANGGGTATAAAGGGATGCACATCAGCACTCCGTGATGATAAAGAAAAGCCTTCAACCTTTGCTAAATGGCAGGTCAGAATGGTGCACAGAAAATTATGGAGCACATTCGCTTGCAGCCAGGAAATGGGGCTTGCTGGGGGCTCCCGGTTTGATTTATGGTGCCCCTAACTGAGCCAGGATTCCTTCCTGTTATTGGAACAGGCTCCTGAGCTGGACTGGGGGTGGATGAACAGTGCTTGAGAGCAAGAGGCGCAGGAGAATGGTGGTGGGGACACCTGGGGGGACCCTTGGCCGGCCCGAAGCAGTGCAGACAGCCCCAGAGCATCCCCTCTCTCCTCTAGAGCCGCTGGGCAGACAGCAAGCACAGTAGGCCCTGCTGTGACCCAGGGGAATGAATGGCACAAGAAAGGGTACAGCACTGGAAGGACTAAAAAGAAAGTTGATGTCTCTCAAGTTTTGGTCCATTAAGGTAATCCTACACTCTGCAACTGAAGCTATGGGTCAATGAAAACAAATTACAGTTCATTCCCCAAACAGAAAGATTAAGACACAGGAAGCTGCCAAATGCTGTAGGCACTGGCCTTGACTTCACAACCTAGCCAATTTGTGCTGCCTGTGGGGCTGTACAGCTGTCAGTGAGAAAACAAATCTTCTCGTACAGAAAGTCCTCTTTTTTATCATATTCCTTTCTTTTTTTCCCAGACACCAGCCTTTGTTTCTAGAGAAAAGCCAAAAAGCATTTCGCATATCCAAAATGCAAAGGCAATGCATGTGCTCCTTACTGAAACTGTTTCAGTTACGAACAACTACAAATGAGTGAATTTGTGAATGCTGAAGAAAATCCAGGGCAAAACGATCTGAAATGGGGAGGTTAGAAAAATGCTGATTATTTCTGATGGTAGGAGGTAAAACCTAATAAGCTCACTATAGACTAGACCACCTAACGTCAGCTTTTCTTCTTTGGCAGGGAAAGCACCCTGTCTTTATTGATGAGTGACACTAGCAGGCTGATAGGTGCAGGGTTTTCAAAGGGAAAATCTAATTTGTAAACAATCAACATCTTAACAAGCTATAAACAGCTGTCTGGACTTCTAGCAGATTTGCTGATGCTTGAAGGGCTAAAAATCACAGTGTTTTCCTAAAACCTCCTTCATTAATTTGTGGCCTGGTATTCATTAGGACAACAAGCCTCAGGGGGCTGCTTACAGCTTAGCTCCCCCCTCCCCATCAGGTTGCAAGCCCCGGTTCTGCTCATTTTGAGGATGGGTGTGCAACTTTGGAAATTCAGTTTTAGATACGTTTCCATCACATGGAGGTGGATATGAGGACTGAAAAGGAAAACAAAGAGAAATAAGGGCACCAAAAATATGTGGTTGGTTCCTCCTACACCAAAAACCAGGTCATTTATCACTAGTGCTTCTAGGAGCTCGTGTCAGTACGTATATTCCACAGTGATGCTTCTGCCACATCCATGTGGGAAATCAAGGAAGACAAGATAAGACTTGTCCTAACCTAGAGAGAATTTATGGAATGGCCAACTGGTCCCAGTAAATGAGAGCAATAGCTACACCCAGTACAGGAAATACAGACTGGTCCTCAGAGTGGAAGAAGATAATGAAGTGATTGGGTAGATAGCAGTAAGCACCTGTGACTCTGATTAGCGCAAGCCCATTGCAGGCATGATTTGGAGAGTGGCGGCGTGTATTTTGAAGTTGCAGATAGTACAAGGGTGGTTGCAAAGCACCGTGAGAGAGGTCTGGCATGCTTTAGACCTCCCCCAAAAGGCTGATTTAGTGAGTTGTAGAGTAAAAGGAGGCAATTCTGTGTGTGCATGCTGAGAGAAAGTAAAAAAAAAAAACACAACATATCGAAGAGAAATTGGGATGGTTTGTTTTTCCAGCGTGCCTTAGGTAAACAGAAGTTTTCACAATTAGATTTCTTCTTTCCAATCCATTAGGGTTAATGCAGTTTTAATTAGCACTTGATTTGCAGGCTGTGAGGTATGTTTTAATGTGCCTTTTAGAGATTCCAACCAAAGTACTGCAAGGAATTGAACACAAATGAGCAAATTAAAGTTTTTTCATACCCATTTTTGTTTGTACATGATTTTCCCACCAGCTTTCCTTTGTATAAAGGTGATCCTAAAATAGAGATCTTGGTTTCTTTGTGGAAGAGACATTCAATACAAAATAGTCCATAAAAACTTTGGTTCTGTCTCTGCTCTCATACACTAACCGTGTCTTCAGCTCCTGTTAGCAGGTGCACTACTTTGTCTTATTGCTAAGGCCACTTATCTTGCCCTGTTGGTATTAAAGATAGCCAGATCTGCAGCAGTGACCTTGCACTTGTGTTGAATAATTCCTTTCCCTAACTATGCCATAATTATCAACTTTGCAACTGAATACTGGATTACAGCCCACGAGTTCCTTCTGAATGCAAAACACAAGGAATTTGGCGTTTGCAATGAGTAAGTCTGAAGTAATCTACACAGGTGGTTCTTATATTGCACCTGTCATCGTGGTATCTGAGTTCCTGCAAAGGTCTGTGATCGCATCAGTGTTTTAAGTTCATATAAACAGTCTGACTCCTGCATTCCTTTTGTACTTCCAAAACGTGTGGAAATAGCCATATCCAGGGGGAGCATTTAAACTAAAGCCAAAACAAAAGCAGCTAAGTAGCAAGGACACTCTGCCCTGAGTAGTTTTATCTCATTTATTTTGAACAGAAGTGGTTTCTTAGACCAAAATTATCACAGTAAAAGTAACACAAAAAACTAAAATGAGGAATTTTCACCCGAACTCAGAAAACCACTGCCTTCAGGGCAAAAGGCAAGTTGAATGCTGAATGTTGAAGTGTCAACATTAAGTCTGAAGTCCTACAGTCTCTGTCACTACATGGGATTTGCAGGTAGCCAAGAGCTTTGAAACCTCAGCGCATGCCATAGGGTCTGTTCCACCGATCTATGCTCGTAACCCCTATTCACATCCACAGGTTATGTCTCCTGCTGGAAGGAGACTCTCTCCCCCTGGTACGCTCTTGGCACGGGAGCACTTCATGCAGGTGGATGACTGAACGCTTCACTCTGGCCAGATGGCTGCTCAGCTTTAATGTTGATTAGACTTTATTATGGATTACTGATGTAATGCTGCTACCAGCTCTGCACAGCAAGACCTCATTAATGTCAGTGGAGCTCTGCACAGGCCCAAGGGTCTGTCTACAGCAGTCCAGCTAGCTGCAAGACCAGGGCCTATATTTGTGAATAGTGGGATACGGTGAATGAGACTAAAGGTGATGGGGAATGGCTTCAAGCAAGTAGTTTAGCCGAGTACGTGGCTGGATGTGTCTTAGTCTAACAGGAAAGCAATGTGTTGGTTTAGGAGAGAGTCCTAGTGGGTTGAAAACTGCATTGAATAATTCTGAAAATGCAGCATACTCGTGTTCCCAGCAGGTGTACGAGTCATGAGGTCCACGTGAGTATAGTGTCCAGCCCAAGTCAGCCCTCCGAGTTGAGGTATTACAGCTGAGTGTTGCCATCGGTCATGAGAGTGGAGCTGCTCATGACCACCCAGTGCGGCTTTCCCTTTTGCACAGGACCTATGGATGCATCTTGACTCCGGGCTCTAGAAAGGTTGACTCACATGTGGAGCAAGCCAGAATTTGGGAGCCTCCTCGTCAGATGATTGCTTAAGTAAAACTTAGCTGCAATGGCAATTTAGCTGACTGGCTAGCATTGTTTCTCATGTCACTCCCTCCTTTCCCAATCTAAAAAGCGAACACAAAAGCAGCGTGTTGGCTCAATACATCCTCGGGCTTTCGGCATTGCTGGCTCCGAGACGCAGAAGGTCCTACAGCCGCCCTTGGGAGCGAGCTCTTCCATGCGGCACGCAAGACGGCCACTTCGCTCTGCGCGTTCCGGTCTCCTTACTTATACCCCTGTTTGTAACGGAGGGGCTTTGGGGAGTTATTTGGGTGTCCCTGGATGCGAGGAGACAACCCAACCTTTGCGGCTGCCAGTTTTAGGCTGGACTTGCCTCCGAGCGATGCGGTCCAGCCTTCGGCGGGCCGAGGAGGAGGAGGAGGAGGTGGAGGAGGAAGAGGAGGAGGAGAGCTACGGCTGCTGGCGTTTGTCCCGCAGGCCAGGCCGGAGCCGCCGCTCACTTGCGCTCTCCCTCACCACCACTAGATGGTATTTGACAACCACTTCTGCTCACCGCCCTTTAAAAAGCCTTTTCCTGGCTGAAAAACAAGCCCGACCGTTCCTCCCTGCTTCTAATAAAACTCTTTCAATATTTTTTTTTTTTTTAAATTCTATTTTTACAGTGATAACATGCAGGTGAACACAGCTGCTGTTGTACTAACCAGCTAAAACCAAGCAAAGGATTTTGGAGGTTTGGATGCTACAGTTCTTGACCTTGCGAGCTGGCACCACTCGCTCCCGGAAAAGCACCGAGCGCTTTCCCCTCAGCATCGCTGGTACCATGCCACATTTTCCCACCGAGATATGTTTGGAGTGTTCTTTCCTTTCCAAGGCGGAAAGCCTGGTCATACCATCTTTTGCTGGTGTAAGGCTTCCAGCACTTCTGAACATTCAATGCCTTGATTTTGTAGAAAGCTGCGGTGGCGGTGAGCGTAGCTCAGCGTTGAGGAGCACGTGCAGGAGAACACGCGGTCCTGCCCCACCGAGAGGGGGTCGGTGGGGATTTCGTGGGTAGCCCCCGTGGGACAGCCTTGACACAGTGAGCAAAATGATAAACGATTCAGGTCAGGCCACTTCTGGGAAGAGGTGTAGACGTTGCACACTACAGCTTTCGTATCTGGCTCTCCATACTTAGCACTTCAGTTTCAAATAAGCATTTTGCTTTTTTGGGGGGTTGTTGTCACTATAAAAGATGGACAGGACTCTGCCTCGAGTGGTCAGACTCTGCTCTTCCCTGCTTTAATTGGGTGGTTAGTCGTATCTTTTCTTTCCCAAATTATTTGCAAGAAATTGCGATTTAATCCATTCTGCACTTAAGAAATTTAATCAATCATTAGAAATAACTGCCAATGATAGGAAAATATGGTAATTCATGTTCTTTTTGCAGACAAAGCACTGATATAAACAAAATATAATTAAACATGCCCTCTTTATACACTTCATAAAAAGCCACAGTCCTTGGGTATTATAAATCTAAACTTATTTCTATGATCTCAGGGCATAAACTGTGTTCTGTGAATTGTGTTACTTCTTGTAGGAAAACACTGATAATATTTGCCTTGCAGGCAGCATAAAACACAAAATGTAAAATAAAAATAAGTTATTAATCAGACTAACGGGCAACTTAAATGGAAAGCTGTCTTCATGTCACATTAAAAATGATAATGAGCAACATTTCACAAGGCAATATTATTTAAAAAAAAAAAAATCCGTGTTACGCACAGACTTCTCAATCCATATCTATGCTGTAGTCTCCAGGAAGCAAACAAGAAGGACAAGTTTTGTAGTTGGTTACCATGGGTATGTTGCCTGAGGAATACCTGCATTTCAACATGGCCATACCTAAAACAGGTGTTGCTTTTTTATCTTCAGCTAACCTAGCCTGCGGCAACAGTGATCTTGTTTTTCCAAATTTGCATCTTAGTAGAAACAAAGTTTTAGCTCAATTAAATACCTGTCACAGAGGGGCAGAAAGAGTAGGGATATGTTGTGACGCATAAGAATATGTTGTGGTTTTGAAAATGGTCTGGTGAGAGCTATTTTTTTAATGATCTGTGACAAAAACAATGCAAAAAGAAAAACACTGCCCTAAGGGCCAGTATGTTGCTTTTTGCTTCTCACTTGGAAATGAAGGAACAGAATTTTTGAATGAAATCCATTGTATAAAAATATAACCTGTTCCCTAGCTCATCTCATAGGTACCCGCAGGTTGCTTTTGCTATTTTCTGAAAGACATGAGCCAAGTTCTTCATCCATTTCCAGCATAATTTGACTTGAAGGTTGGTTTATGGGCAATATTCTTATTCTAGGAAGGTTATTAAGGCTTGTGCTTTTCTCACCCAGTAAAAAATAGGTCGACTCAGAGCGACCCTCTGTGTTCGCGTGCATTGTAGGAGCAGTCCCATGCCTGAAGGCTGTGTTTGCCGTGTGTTGTTTGCTCACAGCAACATCCTTGGGGCTGCCTTTGGTAGCAGCAATTGGTATTTCCAAGGGGTGGATAATTCATCTGCTTTCAAATACCGTTAAAGCGTAGTATGTAGGACAGACTAGCCCCAGCATTCTCCATCTCTCCCAGAAATCTTTGCCTGCCTCTCCTGCCCTTGTTGTTACATCAAAGAGACTATGCTGGGCAGCCAAAATCACCAACCTCCTCCTTACGAAGAGCCCAGCACCACCCGTGCAGGGGCCGATAGGATTTGTAGGGCAGACTGACCTGAAGCGAGGGTTCAAAGACCACATGGGTACCGCCGCTGGCTCTCAGGTGACCCTGCACTTGGGGCTGCCCGCTGGACAGGGTAGCTGGTGTGCAGCGTAGATCTGGCAATTTATTTTCTGGTGTATTTTTAGGCTTTTGAGACTTTTTGCCACAAATCTAATGAGCAGTCACTCTGAAGCTGCACCGGTACTGCACACAGGTGTCTTTCTGACAGTGGCAATACCTCACGTCAGCATGGCCGCTGTATTTCTACTCCCTGGTTTATTGTCTGCGTATCCGTCATAGTCTGGTTTCAGGGCTGTGACTGGAAGGATGTAAGAGGTCTCTTTTTATAAGAAATCTTAGCAAATATGCTCGTAGGTATATTCAGACCCACTACTGGAGGTGTGCTCCTGCTTCCCATAATGTAAACCAGATAGCAAGGCGTACTTTTTCTGTCTTGTGTGTTTTTGCAAGGAGTTTTGCAAGACAGGTGTTGCTCGTTGGTGTGTAGTTCCTAGCATGAGAGGATCCAGCTGTCAGGTGAGCTTTACAGAAGTAATAATTATTTGATCGCCAAAACAACACTTGGAGACAGTATTTTTCTCTAGCCAGACAAGAATCCTCTCTTCCCAGCTCACCCTGAAGATCTCAGTGAAATCCTAAAGCTGATACTTTCTGGAGTGTTCTCTGAATCTCTGTGTGTGACAGACACATTCAGGTGCTTTTCCAGTTGTAACTGTACTTGTGTTCAAAGCCAGTGAAGATCAACAGGGCTTATTGCTTCAGACCGAATGCTTAAGCTGAATGCTAGGTCTTCTCTGCGGCAGGGGCTAGAACGCAGGTCTCTGACATGCCTCACTCTCCCCATTTAGCTCTGTGTTTAGTTTTTGTTTATTTACATTCTCATCCTATTTCTTTCCAAGCTCAGCTCATCATATGCACCAGTTTATGTGTATATGTCCCCACTGGAGGGAATGAATAGCATCTCCAGCAGTCGAATTCTGGAGGCATGTCTGCTGCACACCAGCACATAGCTGAGACGCAGTGCCGAAAATTCAGGCTGAGTGTCAGGAAGCACGCTAATATCAATGTACCAGGCTGTGGAAAATGATGCAAGTCCCATACACGAAAATCAAGTGTATTTCTATGCTACTGGACAAAAGACTAGAAATTTGGCAGAACATCGCAAAGGTGCACATGGAATCTGAAATGCCTCTCACCACTGCTGTGTTACCTCTGTAGTCCCCTGCTATCTTAGTATTGCCATACGGTTATTGAAGTTTCTTGGACAACAGTAAATACATCCAGCCCAGAGGTTGGTCTGTGCATGGTAAGGAGCACCGTTCTTAGTAGGGGGGGTTTATTGAGCATAACCGTGGTAGGGCCATGGAAAAGGAACTCCATATCAGGGAGGAGCAGGACTGCAGAGTGAGCACAGGTTGCCTCTGCAGGCATCCTGGGTGAGCTGGACATGAATATTAGCAACAGATCGGTATGTGTGCAATGGCCCTGGATCTTCCAGTTACCTGCAGCTTAGTCACAGCTGCTACTCTGCCCAGGCTGCCCTGAGGTCCAGAAATTTGAGGAAGTATTCTTATTTTTACCAGAGGGAAAAACATTAATCTGAGTGAAAACAGAAGGGAAAAATAAAAAAAAAATAAAATTGGGGAAACCTGAGTATATTTTAGTGCTGTCATGGAGTTCAATGGGCTGGTATGTTGTCTCTGCCCCACGGCTAAGATAATGGGCCCAAAGGGGTATCCCTTTTCATGCAAGGCAATGAGTTTGTCTAGAAGCTTCAAGGTATGTAACAGGAGAGCTGTGCTTACTGGGTCCTACTCTTCTAGGAAGGGGGTGACATTGAGGAGACAGCAGCATCGCTCCAGCCCTGGCAGCAGAGGAACCTGCCCCACACAACTTGTGACAGCTCATCCTCTGCGAGCAGTGCCGTATGTGACTCTCCCAAAAGTGCTTACATTAATGACTTACAGAAGAGGAGGGGGGGATGGCTGGTCCCTAAAATCTCTAGGCAGGCAGAATTTGGTCATGGGGCTGCAAGGAAGAGGCTGCAGGTTCCTTGGGTGGTGGTGTTGGGGCTGGTAAATGTGGAGCCTTTAATGCTTGTGAAATGACCCGTTATATTACAGTGCCCCGGAGGGAGACCGGATCCATCTCTGCCTCCGCTCATCAACTGAACAGCTTCTTGCCTCAACCAGTACGTTGCAGTGGATATTATATATTACACAAGCCACTGAAAGAGTTAGTTATCTTTTGGAGGAAAGTATGTGTAGAGGATGAGAGTAGCTATTTGGGTGCTAGTGAATGTGTGAGTGCTGTAAGTGAATGTTATGGCAGGTATAAATTAAGGGTCTCAGCATGAGTGCAGATTTACACAGTCCTTGAAGGGAATCGCTCTGGACCCAGCTTATAAGAGACATGCCACAAATCTACAAGCTGGTTTGTGTTTCAGAGAGAAGGAGAAAATCTTTGTTTTGTCTCTGGTTAAATAGCCAAGTGCGACCAGGACTGACAAAAATGTGTCTACTTAAATGTTCTTTTTAGGTAGACTATAGCTTAATGATCCTCATTTTTTATTGATTAAAATTAAGCATATTTTAATGAAAAAAACAGGGTTGCCTAATACCCCTCCCCCTTTTAAAATGTGTTTTTAGTTGGGAGATTTGAAACATTGACTTTCTATATATGTACATATTTGCATGGCACAGAACATTGTGAACTAAAAATATTTAGAGAGATGGGGTGCTGAAAGTGTTCAGTTTGCTTTTTTGATAGTCCCTCCCCCAAACAGCAGTCATCTTGGGGGGAATGTCCTCCCTGTATCTTTTTAATGACTTTTCTTGAAGAACAACTTGTTTTTTCCAGGCAAACGTAGTAGAAGATGGTTCTGATACTGACTTCTATCTAGAGTAACTCTGAAATCAGTTGAGCCCTTTGGTATAAAAGAGAAGAAACTGGCCCACAATATGAGCTTTCAAGGATGATATAATTCAAATACTTCCTTTAATTTTAGTGGGTAGTCCCTTCATATGTATAATGTTGTCAAGTGTGATAAAACACTTTGAAAGTGATAGCTCCTGGTCCCACTAAGACTAAGTCAGCAGGAGCTAGACAGACAGAATATTCATGTTTTGCTCAAAATACGTAAAATTAGCAGCATGGTCTCCATCAGAGCAGAAGGCTAGTATGTAGGACTGTAAATTCAAAGTGTTTTCAGTCACATATTGCTGTATCTTTCTCCTCACTTAACAAATCCTCTCTACTATAGGTTCTGAACACTCCTTGGATCGTGTCATGTTTTGCTTTTATTTGTTGGTTTTGTTTTTCTCAAAGGTGATGTCACAGCGCTGTCTAGGGTTGGTTTTTTTAAATGCTTTTTGTTCCGAGTCAGGAAAAGCAAATTAAAAATAGTTAAAGAAAAATGAGTAAAGATGATTTGACTTCAAAAGGAAAAGGGAAGAGAAGAATGTGAGCTATAAATGAAATGTAGACTCCACAAGTAATGTACCTAATAAAAGGCTCAGGCCTGACTGATCCACAGCTACAGAAATGTGCTTCTTGAGGATGAAAGAACTGAAGAAATGGGAAGGACTTAAGTCCTCAATTAGTTTAGCAATTAAGATGTTCAAGTAAGTCAAAAGAACTCTGTGGCAATGTAACATCAATAATTTTGAAGCAGTATTCAGAATTAATGTAGTTCATATTTTACTGCATCTCCTCCCAGGCACTGAATACATGGGGGCCCTCTTCTTTACTGGTTGTGTGTGAAAATAGCTTGTACTCCTAAGAATAATCTTTTGTGTTTAATAAAAAGCAAACCCAGATCATCTAAACCCAGGAAAAGCAGGAAATCCGAACAATGTGCTTCCTATTCTTGGGGCTGTTTATGGAAAGCTGCGTTTGTATGACAAAAAGCATAATTTTTTATTATATCAAACTTTTCACATCAAATACTACTAATGCATTTCAGTTCCTCCTCCTTTTCTGTCTAACTATTACCAGCTCATTTACCGCTTGCTGAAGTGGAGGACGGGCCAAAGCTTTTATCTATGGTTCCTTTTTTTTTCATTACTAAAGCGGTGGCGTGGGGTGGAAGTGATCACAGAGAGAGCTCCATCCTGTGCAGACCCTGGTACCTGACTCGGGCTGCTCAGGCAGCCGTCTCTGTTACGGAGATCTTGTTGCAATTTATCAACTAGGTAAGTTTGTTTTATTCCTTCCGGAGCACTCGTAAGCCTTTTTACTGCCAGACCAGGTATCTGCTTTTCAGCTAAGGACTTAGAGATCCATTTTGCCTCTCAGGTTAAAGAATTCTGAAGAGTTTTTCCTGAAGAAAAAGCTTTCTATAGGAATGTGTCAGTTGTCTTGGGTGCTGCTGTGTCCCAAGTGTGACTTATGGATCATCTGTACTGTAAGGAAGTTTTTTTTGCTGGAGATGTGAGACTTAACTGGTGTGTCGTGAGACTTAAGACTAAAGAATAGATTTCTGAGAAGAAATGAAGGAAAAAAAAAATAAGGAAATGAAATTTATTTCCAGAAATTAAGCTATCCACGTACCAGTCAGAACCTAGAGAAATGTGATAGTCATTTTCATGTCTCCCGCTATAAAGACTGTACGGGTCCCCTTTTGCAATGCATAGATCACTCTGTGAGTGCTGCTTTCACATATAAATATTCTGCACAGTTGTGCCAACATATAGTAGTTCGTTCCTGCATGGATGGATTCTTCAGCATTAGTGGGAAAATTTATTCTTACACCTTGTTATCCTCTTGAAAAGCTTTGTCTTTCCTAAGACAGCTCGTGTATCCGGGGTAGTCATGACTTCCAGAAGGTCTCGTCAGCTTGGGTGCTTTCTACATACCCTGCCCCTGTGGAGGAAACTGCCCTTCTCCATATTGATACTGGAGCTTTCCCCCAGGTGAAGCACAGCAGCATCTGTAGTAGCTATAGCACAGCAACACATAGCATTTAATCCCATGGTAAATAGGAGTGGGACTGGAGGCAGGGGTAAAAGAAGAAATTAGGTAAATCAGATGTAATCCTTCAGGATAGAATTCTGCCAGGATTCACTATTTCCTATAGTTCTTGACCTTGCAAAAAGTAGAAGAGTATCTCAGAGACCACAATTATCTATAAATTTGAAGATGTATCCTGTTCTAATCCAATAGAAGTTTAGAGAGATTAGAAAGAGTTCATTACCATCCATACTCCAATTTCATGGCCTTGTTTTGGATAGTTACTGTGTTTTGCAAGGCCTATACATCTACAGCTGAACAAAACCCAAGAGATTTCAAACTCAGATATTGTGGTTGATGATAGTTCAAGTGTTGGAACAGGCTGCC
>VZTL01031820.1:0-29393 GCA_013400535.1 Scopus umbretta
CACCAGCATAGTCATGTCTGTATCACTTAAAGGCTTATACTCAGTCAGTCACAAGTCAGGTATGTGACCTACCCCTGGATCTTATTGCTTTCTATGGAATTGTCATCATGAAGCTCATTTTAATTTTCACAGATTTACTCACTGTTAATTAACTCTAAAATTCAGAGCACTGAAGCCTTTTATTTTCATATGCAAAAGTGAAACGCTCCCATCAGTATTTATCCTGGAAAATGAACAACTCTGAAAAAGAGCCTAAGCAGCCAAAAATAAGCTATATAAAATATGCATTGAGGCAGAAGAGGGAAGAAAATCAATAGAGTTCTTATAAAATTCCGATAGCCCAAGGGCATCAGTGACTTGCAATATAAGCCAACAAATTAAGCACTTTGTTTGACAATTTTCTTATAAATAAATTTATACTCTCTCAGCCTAGTAATAGAGCACTAAAAACTCCAGCTTTGGCATGTGGATCTCCCCTTTAACCTCTACCAATTGTAGATATGCTGACTTGTGGCTGTTAGATATAGATATCCTGTCCTGTAAGCCTTTTACCATCACTGATTTACTGAAAACAAAAATACATATATGCAGATGACATCAAAATTGGGATAAAATGAGGCATAAAAAACAGAATAGAAAATAATGATAAAATAGTTTGTTCAAGCAGTGGCTGTACTTGCTTCCACAGTTACTGCACTCAAAAGCAGGATTGCAAGTAAGAAGCGAGCTGTTTTCTAAAAAACTATAGTATGTATTGCTGGCTAGCATACTGTGGTATGGTTACTCAGTGAGAATGTCCTGATAGAACCACTGTTTGGACAGTGTTTTTTGAGCAATTAATTCAGTGTTCTATTTGATGTTTACAAAAAGCTGTGGATTTGATGGATTTTCATCAAGCTCCAGGAAACACATTTTTTTCAAGAAATGTATAATTATGCCTTTCAAATCAGAATAATTTTTCTATCCTTTCGTCCCATTTATCTGTCTGTTAGCCATAGCTTATAAATTGTAGCTTTCCCAAACAAGGAAGAAAATTATGTTTTCTCATAGTTGTAGACAATTTTCAAAGCAGCCACAGCTTCAGCTTTTAATATAGAGTGGATGTACTTCAGAGGAATAAAATAAAAATGACCGACTATAAAAAGAAAATAGCCAACAAAATCAAATAGAAAGTGGGGCTGACAGTCTTATTCTTTTGATAGCTTTTTGATAGTTCTGTTTCCAGACCAAAGCCAGTCCCTGCCTTTGGTGAAATAGTGTCTAAATATGTTTCTCCCTGCGCCTTAAGCACAAATATCTCATTGCAGATGGTCTGACTTGATGATCAGGATATCAGAAATATTTTAATTGTAAATTAATCTACAGTGTCAGCCTGTCAGTGTCATCTATGTCACCACCGCTTTCCCAAGGTTTGCCAACAGCAGTAGGGCTGCTGTTGTGCCTGTTTATCTCAGTGGCCTTCAGCCTTACTGGGGAAGAGTTAAAAAAGATGCTATTCAGAGCAGACACTATTACCAAAAAATAAATAAATAAACCAACACAAAAACAACTGAAGAGTCCACAATGGCCCTTTCCAGTTGAAGCTGGCCTCAAATCCGCCAGGAGAGAGCGCTAATAATTTTATCCATGTGGTAATGGTTTTCAGTCAGGAATTCTGTGAGTTTTTTGCTAAAATTGTTTGTTAAAACCCAGAAACAGGTGTATTAGAGGAGGTATTACTTATTCTTAATTTTCTCTTAAAATTAAATATGTAGTCCCTAGATAAAATTGATATCACTAAATTTTCACTGTTGATACTAAAGTTAACCATATACACCACTACCAGACTGTTCTGATTATCCCAAGAGAATAAAAACCTGATACTTGTACTTCTTAAAGAGTTTTTGTTCACCAATTTGTTCAAGTAGTTGTCATTGGTATTGCTGTCCTGTACTACTACTATTTTTCTACTGAATTCTTGCCTTTATCAATAATGTTTGTTGATTTTCAATACTGTTGAGAGGTAGAGTACAACCTAGTTAGTTAGTAGCTCACAAAGTTATGAGGTTGTCCCAAAGTACAAGAACCAATGATAGTAAAAGATCTCTATAAAAAAATTGAGATCACATATTTTGTAAATTTAATGCAATGGTGGGAAAAAAATCAAATCTGCTAAGATTAAAATGGTAATTTCAAGTCAGTAATGGCATGGCCTCTTCAAACAAAAATACCAATTTTTAAAGCATTTTTTATATTTAAACTTGTTAACGTTTAAACATAGATTTAAATACGCTAAACATATTTGAAATGTATTTTCCACATAAATGCATTGCCTTTAATTCTTCAAGAACGTGCACTTTTTGCAGTGTTGTATGTTAACAAGTCCTGCTTCCACTGATAAAATAATGAACAAAGTTCAGGGTAACTTAGAGAGAGTTTCATGGTTAAGTGCAGTTAGGTGTTCTTGAGTCAAATTCAGTTTGACTACTTTAGCAGTTATAAACTATGCCATGTTTATACATTATGGTAATTAGAAGTTCTGTTCACAGTGTTCAATAAGACTTTCAGCAGACTTACACTCAGGTTTTCTTTGTGTGTCAAAAGCCAGTAGTTTATTGACCACTGTGACTTAACTTTTCTCAGCTATTCGGATTTGGCTCCTCTCTACTCTTTCTGTTCGTTATGATGTTCAAAGCCATTGCGTGTAGATCTGCAATCAAGAAGTTTATAGGGGGACAATATAGCAATAATGGCTACAGAGATACCTGAGGATTTTGTAATTGAGTTTACTTACATGGGTTCGCCTTGTTTCTTGACATATTTGAAACACAGTGCTGACTAATCTAAACTATCATCAACATTTTATATATTTATTTTCTTTTCTTCACATTTACGAAGTTTGTTGCTGCAAGAACTCTGCTACGTTTCACCCCAGAGGTGTCTGCTCTTCAGTAACGTAGATGTGATGCCATGCTACAATTTGGAGGTTTTTTCCTCTGGTTGAACGCTTCCATGTTAATATTGTTCTTTTATCTGCAGTTTGGATCTAGGGAAATGCATAACTGAAGATGTAATTGTATTTCTTCTTTCAACCTGTCTTTGGAAACGTCTTACTTTGCTTACCTTCCTTTCTTTTTAGGAAGAAATCTGGAGTTCTTTAGGTTGATGCACGGTAGGACTTAATAATAAAACAATGTGATCTGTGTTTGCTGCTTAGAGCCATAATATTTTCAAATAACAGCAGCATTGAAATGACAAGTAAATGTACAATTTAGTCCTGTCAAACAGTGTGGGTGTATTTGAAGTTGACAAGGCATAAACTGTGAAGTGGTATCCCTTTTAACCAATATAGCACTAATGGACATTGATATAACATGAAGGGATAATGTAATCTTTCATGAATTGAAATTGCAAGAATTATGTAGAACTTTTGGAAGTTAATTCTACTCTTCCAGTACAAAGTATACCAGATTACTTTCCTTGACTGTCTAGAGAGTTTGAAATAAACTTTTTTGGACAAAAGGTTATAAAGACTAATAAGGAAAAAAAAAATTAAAATTGTACACCTAAGCATTGTTATAGCCATAGTTGTCACTATATTGGTATTCAGCGTGTGGAACAGAAAATAAATTCAAAATGCTTTTAGCTTGAGACTGTTAGAAAAGCCATAGGAAGTTGGGAGCTGTTATTGCATTAAAATATATATGATTTCAAATTTTATAAAGGTAGTTTTTGCCTAGATATAAAGACATGTGAAGATAGTAAAAGGAAAATTATTTCCTGAGGATTAAATTAATAAATCTTTAATTCTGAAATAATAGATAAAATTTAAGAGATATGATTAGTCTAAGAGCATTGGCTCTTGATTTTTGCCAAGTGCCATATGTTCTCTAAATTGCTGATATAATTAACATAACACCTAATTGTATAATTTTGAACACTGTGTTTTCATATTGCTCATTTGCTAGTGCACGTATGTTATGTGGGATTTTTATAGGTATTGCCGGACACTGCACACACTTAACAGTAAAAATGATGAGCTATATATTAAAAAAAAAAAAAATAGAGAAAAGGAGAATTTTTTAAGTTCACACAGGCCTGAGTCTGTGACTCACATGACTATACAGGACTTACCATGGTGGGCGGGAGGCGTTTGCAGGCACCAGCAAAGTACCCCTCACAGAAGACAGTCTCATGGCATCTCTTTTGGGTCAAGCCTCTTTAACCAGGTACAAAGAGACTCTGCAAGCAAAGTATACATCACTTAAAAATATAAAGCAATAATTTGTTGGCAAACACACATAAGTGATTACTAAGATGCAATGAGCTATAGAACTAAGCACTTGTGTACTCTCTCCAGGAGCAGAGGGTAGGAGTCTATGGCACCCAGGTCAGACCCTGATGTGGCTCTACGTCCATCTCCTACCAACTCCATGGATGTCAAATCATCCTGACGATCTGGTGGTGCCCAGCTGACCCAATTATCCTCCTTTTTTTTTTTTTTTTTTCCTTTTTTTTGTTTTNCTATCCCCTTTTTTTTTTTTTTTTTTCCTTTGTTTTGTTTCCTTTGGAATGTTATGCCTTTCTACATTGGCATTTTTCCTCTTGCATCCATGGGCTACTAGCAGTTCTGTCTCAACAACCCTACCTCTGGCTAAAATTTTGCTTTTCTCATCTCTCTGCAGACTATTTCCCAACACTTCTACTCCCAGTCGGAGCTACCGATCCTTGGTACGCAGGCAGCAGGAGCTGCTGAGAAAAAAGGTTATAGCAGGTACTAATGTTTCTCAGAATATACATCACCTTAATGGACTGGCACAGAAAGAGTAAATGTTTTCTTATCTTGCCTTCAGACATTTGTCAGACTTCAGTTTGTTCAGCAACATGCTTTGAAAAGTTGGTATCCCCTTGAAGGTCCTAGATGTAAGCAGTTAGACTAAAGCCTATGAAAAAGAGGTTCCATAATTAAAAGCCCCAGCATTTCTTGTCTTTAAAATGCCTCGGAACTGGTCAGTCTTGTGATACTTCATACATTGGCAGCTAATGCTACAGAGGAGCAGAACATTCAGAAATGTTCTATTATTAAAGCAAAGTTCAGGCAAACTACTTAAATTATCAAAACATAGGTTAATATGAGGTTACCAGTTCTAGTTCATTTCTAATGCAGAGCTGCAATTGGAAAAAAAAGAAAAATTAGAATTTTCTTTTTTCCTGCATTGAGATTTTGGTTACCTTTGGAAAAGCTTTTCTAGGAGCAAGGTTTTTTCATCTAGGCCTCCACAAATAATATAAACCTGCAGCTCTCATTTTACATCCTCAATAACTTATGTGAACTTAATGTAAAACTGTCTTTGAAATCATAACCAGCTGTATAGTATTTCAGGGAAAACAATTCAATTATTTCTTCAGTCTGGTGACGTTGTAACTGTGGGTAATTTAGAGAGGCATGCTGTGGGAAATATTTTCAATTTACAACTATTTTTTAAAGAAAGTTTCATATGTTATTTACTATGGAAATTAAAAAGGGAATTAAACACATAAGATTCATCAAAATTTAAACTATTTACAAACAAGTAAATATTTACCGAAGGAAATTGTCTCCTGTGTGTACTATATGCATTGGAATAGAACAATTAAGGTCTGTACATTTTACAGCTTTTTATTACTTACAAAGAATAGTAGGAGGTGGTAAAAATAAGTAGGAAAATAATAACCAATTTTGAGTATTTGTCCCTAACTTCTTTTACTGCAGCACAAATTTCAACCTTAGCTGCCAAGCTTAACGGCCAAGCATACTGGTTTTGATCACAAATTACATTCTGACTTATTAAAGTTCTTCCAGTTTTACACAATAATCTTTAATCATTAAAATTTAGTTTAGGACATAATCAGTATTTGCTCAATGTGAATATGTAGAAATTCTTTTCTTTTACAGGAATGTGTCTTAGCAACCATGTCCTCTTGATTCCTTTGGGTACACGGGGGAAAGAAATTAAACTTTCTTTTCTAATTAACATAATGCAGTTAGTCCAGATTGACGAAGGGGTGGCTGTACATCTGTGACTGAGGGAATAAACCAAATATGTCAATGTGGATAAAAAAGTAAACATTCCATGTTCAGCACAGAACTTCAGATTAATTGTCAGCACAATAATTATGTAAGTGTAATTAATGTTTAGGCTCTGAAGTCGCTTGAGTAACAAGAATGCCCAAATACAAATCTGTAGTGTTGTCAACATTTATGCAAGTACAGGAATTTTAAGGGTGCTGTTACATATAATTAAGTCAGCAAGCTGCCTGCTTATCAGCTAAATAAAATGATTAATGGTTTTGACCCTGGTAAATTTTTGACAGTCATCTCTTGTGAGTGTAACACGGCTGTTTTGTGGAATGGAGGACTTTGATTGCATGTTGTCTTGTCAGTTGTGTCTTTGCTTTCACCTTGCTATCCAGGCATCTCCTCCATCTCTGCTTTACAACTTATATTAAAAAGGCAGTTGTTAAAATGTTGATCATTAGATTTGTTCTTACAGCAGTTACTTTCTGCAGACTGAAATATTGAATATATGTTTCAGTGCAAACTGTAATTTTTAATATTACGTTTCCTTCAGTTTGAGTTTGTACTTTTGAGCCACAGTTGAAGGGCGCTCAGAAGAATTTCAGCCCCAAATATTATTTCCATGGATTTTTAAAGAATGCCAAAGGCATTATTTCATTTCTTTTGAAATAATTTTTAAGGCTGGGACAGAAGATATATACTTAATTTGTTCATAAATCACATTTAGTTAATGGTGGCAGTGGGAGAAGCAAAAAGAAAGAAGGCAGCTGGAGATTACACTTTGTAGGAGCACAGTTCAGGAGCATAACAGAGGGTGCTCACTGAAAGGCATTTCTGAAGAAGAGTAAGGCAGACTGAAAGAAATGAAAGAGACTGAATCATGAAGGCACACTCATATGACTCAAGAAGATCACGGGAGTATTTTTTGTTTTGTTGCGAGTCCAGCAAACAAGGAATAAAAGTTTGGAAAAGCAGAAATCTTGAGAGAGAAAAAAAAAATATGCTGAATACTAGATCTGTTTGAAATACAGCTTGCATTTATCTTTAGAGATGACAAGATTATTTTTTTTTTAAAAAAAGTTAGTGTTATGGAGATGAAAGGTGAAGACTCAGAAATATGAAAATGTGAAATAAATTACACTAATTGAATTTAATTTTTCCTTTCAGAGACTGCCTTTAGTCCACATGCCAACCACAATTAGGTCCTCTAGAAACGAAGGACACTCAACTTTGATCAGTTTGTGGCCAAGTGCCTTACTGGATGTAAATGACGTCCAACTGGTGTGGAAAGCCAACCTCAATTTGCAGTTCTCAAAGGCAGCCCAGACAGTGCAGAAAAATCTTAATATACTTGAAACTACATGCATTTACTTCACTGGCCACAAACCCAACTAGTACTTAATCTGGCTACTGCTGTAGAAGACAATAAAAAATTGTTTCTTTAAATACCTTAGCAACAAAAGGAGGGCTAAGGAGACTCTCCATCTTTCATTGGATGCAGGGGAAACACAGTGACAAAGGATGAGGAAAAGGCTGAGGTACTTAATGCCTTCTTTGCTTTAGTCTTCAATAGTTAGACCAGTTGTTCTCTAGGTAGCCAGTCCCCTGAGCTGGAAGACAGGAATGGGGAGCAGAATGAAACCCCCATAATTCAAGGGGAAATGGTTAGCAACCTGCTGCACCACTTAGACACACACAAGTCTATGGGGCCGGATGGGATCCACCCGAGGGTACTGAGGGAGCTCGCAGAAATGCTCACCAAGCCACTTTCCATCCTTTATCAGCAGTCCTGGCTACATGGGGAGGTCCCAGTTGACTGGAGGTTAGCAGATGTGACACCCATCCACAAGAAGGGCTGGAAGGAGGATCTGGGGAACTACAGGCCCGTCAGNCAGCAGTGTGCCAAGGTGGCCAAGAGCATCCTGGCTTGTATCAGCAATAGTGTGGCCAGCAGTAGTAGGGCAGTGATTGTGCCCCTGTACTGGTGAGGCCGCACCTCGAATCCTGTGTTCAGTTTTGGGCCCCTCACTACAAGAAGGACACTGAGGTGCTGCAGCGTGTCCAGAGAAGGGCAATTAAGCTGGTGAAGGGTCTGGAGAACAAGTCTTATGAGGAGCAGTTGAGGGAACTGGGGCTGTTTAGCCTGGAGAAAAGAAGGCTGAGGGGAGACCTGATTGCTCTCTACAACTCCCTGACAGGAGGGTGTAGTGAGGAGGGTGTTGGTCTCTTCCCACAGGTTAACTGGTGATAGGACGAGAGGAGATGGCCTCAAGTTGCACCAGGGGAGGTTTAGATTGGATATTGGGAAAAATTTCTTCACGGAAAGGATTATCAGGCAATGAAACAGGCTGTCCAGGGAAGTGGTTGAGTCCCCTTCCCTGCAGGTATTTAAAAGACGTGTACATGTGGCTTTAGGGACATGGTTTAGTGGTGGACTTGGCAGTGCCAGGTTAATGGTTGGAGTTGATGATCTTCAGTCTTTTCCAACCTAAATGATTCTATGATTTTATGTTTTTCACAGCCTTTTCAGTGTCTGGCTTTCCCTGATGAATATGTATATTCTCTGAAACACTTTTGAAATTGCACAGTATGAAGCCACCACCTGTAGTTTCCTTGTAGTGTCACTTAACTAGATTTCTGTTATAGTCTGCTACAAATATTTAATATAAGGGAAATGCAGAATAAAGCCACCATTTTGCATGAGATGCTTGTATGATTGGATATGGTAGAGCTAATTCAGGGAACTGTCAGTCATGTGATGCAGCTGTTGTATGCAGAACCTCTCTTCCTAGACCTAATTGCAAGCTTTTCCACTGGTCTCCTATGCTCTAAGAGTTTTCTGTGTGCTGTTATAAGGCTCAATATGGGGGATTCAGTTTTCTGTGAATCGGCATCATGTGTTTTGTGGAGACATAAGAGATAATATAATATGCACCTCTTTTCCAACGTAATTCTTGCTGTTTGAAATTCTTTCTTTCTTAGCCCATGGTTTCGTTTTTTTCTCCCCCACTATATATGTGGGTTGAAGGATATTCTTATTTAGAAGTTGTTGCTGTGTATGTCTTCCCCATAAATCTAACAATGTTTTTGGATTATTGCACTTTGTCTTAGTGTTTGAAATTTGATATAGTGGCACATGTGGCTTTGATTTGTACACTAGTAGTGCTTATTCCTCCACAGCGGGATTAAATTATTATTAGCTGGTAAGAGCTTTTGGTAGGGTGTTGAGATTTTTTTAAATTGCCTAGGACGTTCTCTCCACTTCCATAATGACCTTTTCTGACACTTGAGGTCTTGAGCTGGTCTTTGTAGGAAAGAGCACTTAAACTAGGAGCCACAGTTATCTGTCATGCCAGAAATTTACTTTCCTGAGATGTCCCTCGGAAGGACAACATGTGGAGGCAAAGATACCCAGATGCTGCTAGGAACTGCTGCCATCACAGCTAGGAAGAAGGTTTGGAGGTCCACTCAATTTCATTAAATGCAGTGCAGAAAGCACAACTTCAGGGGGGAAAGGTAAAAAGCGCAGGTATTAATAAGAAGAAAATATGTTTGGATTCTTTCCTTTCAGTGTGTAAACTGTGTTCCTTTAGACATTATTCAAACATTTGCATGACAGCAATAGATAGCATTACACTAGAATTGGGTAAGATTTTATTGTCTCCTAAAGAGCTCAGTTACTGATGTCCTTCTCAGCATGAAGAAACAGGGAAATTCCATCTGTGAACCATCCCAAACAATTCTTTCATTCATGTTTAAGAACCTGACTCATTTCTCCTTGCATTTCAGATTTGAAATGTGAACTGAAATGCGTTGCTGTAGATAATAAACAATAACAGTGAACGCTGCAGTTTAGTTGGTAAGTCCAACAGATTTGTTCTGATGGAAGCGAAGGTGATTCAAGGATATGACAGTTCATATAAGCTGTGGGAACACCCTTAGCTAGTTGAGCTAACACTCATATTGCCAAGAATAACTCTTGAAATGCTTTGTCATTTCCAAAGGAACGCTCCATTCCTCACTGCACAAACAATTGTACAAATGCATTTAATCTTTTATTCACGTGGTGGCTGGTTGTCAGTTGTGCCTTAGCTCTCTTTAAGATTCCCAACAAACTGTTTAGGACATTCTTCTCTGTCATTTACATGTTACTTTAGCCCTACATTAATTACTCTGAATATGTTCTCTTCCCTACCCCCCCAGTATTCCTTACAAGATGTTTCTGTCTCCCTATTTATTACTTGCCTAAAATGCAATATGTCCATATAGAAATGGTGCTAAATTTCCACCCATTAATATACACACATATACATTGCTTCTTGGCATGTGTTCTCAGAAAGATGCCTGCTATCCTAATTGCCTAATTGTCCACAAAATAAAATTGGGTATACAAAAACTAGACCAGATAAACAGTAAATACTGAGATATACCTAGGAGAGAGTTTGCCAGACTTTCTTCTTTTTAAGTTTTAGATTGCATGCCAGGTATATACAGTAAATTGAGAAATCTTTTTTTGAACACTGTATAGATTAAAAAAAAAAAATAAATCCTGCTAGTCTGATTTAATTTTTTGCACATATATAGGGCCACATATAAATTTATTGTCTTTTCTACTTTTAAATGTTAACAGGCTATTCAATTAACAGTTCGCAATTGCATAGCACAAAATTTTGCAAAGATATTAATAAATCAGCACTAATTATTTAAGGATATTATCCATTGACCTCCAAATAACATACACGATGATATCGAGTTCAATTATTTTATTAATGAATACAATATTAAAACCAGCAAGGACTGAGACAGAGCAATGATTTTGGAAGATGATACCAGGCAGCCAGTATCATGTGATGACCAAATTGGTCTTCTCTCTATCTCTGGTGGTCTTCGGAAGAAAATAATCATGTTATTGACAACTAATACTTGTAATGCAGATGATCTGTTAACAGAGATGACCAAAGCCAGGTGATACGTGAGAACTTTTTTATATTTCATAACCAGAAAGAGTCTGAAACGCATAAAAACCATAGAATTATCAGAGAATCATAGAATCGTTAAGGTTGGAAAAGCCCTCTGAGATCATCTAGCCCAACCGTCAACCCAACAACACCGTGTCCACTAAACCATGTCTTGAATTAACACAAAGAAGTTTCCCTCCTACTTAAATCGCCATTGAATAGTCTCTCCACAGGCTGTGGAGGAATCTCTGCTCCGGGCCTGAGACACCTCCTCCCTCTCCTTCTCTCCCGGCCCTGCTGTTCCCAGGGCCATTCCTCGTGCCCTTCCCCTCACTCCCACCGCGTTTCCCCTTCCTCCGATGCGCTTCCCCAGCGGCACCACTGACTCCACTGGTTGGCTCAGCTCTGCCCTCCGGTGAGTCTGGCTGGAGCCGGCTGGAACCAGCTGGAATCAGCTGGAACCAGGGGCAGCCAGCACGGGGCAGCCTCGACCTCTCCTCACAGCGGCCAGCCCTGCAGACCTCCTGCTGCCAAAACCTTGCTTCATATGCTCAAGGAAAGTGTTTAAGCAGGTATTCCGTACGTGTAGGTGGTGCTTGGCGCGCCCACCCTGAGATTGCTGGTTGCATCGGACGCGAAGGAGCATGAACTGCGCTGTGGGGAGGTCATGCCACCAAGGAAGCCATACACAGGTCCTTGGGGTACCGGCTCCACAGGAGGATCACCAGCACTACCAGCCGTGCACGATGATCGGTTTCTCCACAAGTGGGGTAAGTCCTGTCATCATCTCCTTGGTCCTGTCATCATCGTCCTTGGATTTGCCAGATATTGCTTGTTTCTCTGACTGTTTGACTATGAGAACGCCCCAAGAGTTTACTGTAGCCAGTTAAGGGGGGAGCAAACAGCGCTGAATGCTTTTCTGCCTTTTGTAGTTCTGCCGGTGTAGAACCAGGACACTTCAACTTCACAACCCTCAAGGCTGCTCTCTGCTGCCTTTCTCTGGCAAGAGTGATGGCTGGGTCTCTGGATTATGGTAGCTACAACAGGTTGATAATAACCAGAGGACAAAGAGATAAACAGTGATAAGAAGTAAAGGCCTTTATGTTATGGAAGCTCATAGAGCTTCCAAACTGGAAAGGAAAACAAGATTTTCTTTTTCTAAAAGAAGTAAGAAGTGCTTAAGAGAAAATACAAAATAAAACTTTGAATAAAAAAAAAAATAAATCTCCAGATGGTCATTAAATATGTTAAATGGCAGTCTGCTTTCAGCCCACCAGGCACCAATTTTATTATTCTAATAACATCTTAAAATGAAAAAGATAAAGTCTTATAAAAAGAGGCTGTTAACTTTGATGGTGCTTAATCCAGATAACTTTTAGAATACCCATTAATGTGCAAACATACAAAACATATATTCAGCAACAAAAATAGTTCTCTCCTGAAAGGCCCTCAAGCAGACATTTCCAGACTTTTTGTGTTTCCTTTTACGTGCAGGTGCTTAAAAACAGAAATCTTCAGAGGAAGAAACTTAACAAAAATGAAAAAAACCCAAAACAATAATTTATAGAAAAATCAAAATTATGAAGGTTGAAAATTCAGAAGAGAACCAGAATTTGTGAATGAAGTTCCATTTGCAGTCTAAGCTTTGCCATACATGTTACTGCATACACGTTACTAATATTTGATATATATTCCATGCACATATTAATAATATTTGATCATGCAATGCAGTAAATTCTTCTCAACTAATGTGCATTATTTGTACACTAATTTACAAAGGCATTCAGTTTATCTGTAGTGGCTTGGATTTTCTGTATTCATTCGGGGAGAAGTGTGTATATATATATTTCAGTTTGATGTTATGTAAATTCATATTACCAGGATTTCTTCAGGTTTTCAGCAGTAGAAAATTGAATGCTGTGATATCTGTCCATTCACTTTATTTGAGGGATCTGGATGTGAGAAGTCTGAGATCCTGGAATGGAAAACCTCCTTTTCTAAAAGTCACCGAGTATTTATAGTATTCTTTCAACTGAAGCCTCATTTTCTGTAAAGGAGTTTTAGGATATTCAGTTTATAGGGAATTCTAATTCTAATGCTGAGGCAATATAACCTTCCAGATTTAGATATTTCATAACATTTTTATATTGTGTTAAGAATGCTGTATCGCTTTTATAACGCATCCAAAGAAGTTTTGCTCCTTTCTTTGATTTCACGTGATAGATATGATTGTGAATGTTTCATACAGTCTTTACAACTAATTTATATTTTTCTATTTTTATACAGTGTTCTAAAATAGTTCTAAAATGTTGAGAAAAGTTTTTAAATGCTTCAGCGGCATTCATTGGAGTAGACACTTCCATAAGCAGCTGTTATTTATTTCAGAGGATAGTTTCCCCTAGGTACTATTGTCCAAGCCTCTGTATAGGCAGTTAAGGCTTGTTTGTGAAAACAGTGGATAGACTCAGGTATTGACTAAACCAAAAGTGTGCATGTGGATCTGCCCCTTCCCAGATGTATTAGCACAGCTGGAAGTCAGTTTGTAACGTGCAGTAGTAATCTAAGGAGATACCAAGGCCCAAAACATTCAATAATGATCAGCATGACAAACCCCAAACTACAGAAGATAGTCTTTGATTTACTGTGTACATGTGTATCAACTTCTATTAATACAAGTTAGGAAAATTATTGAGTAATATTGAGGAAACAAACTTGATCAATTTCTTTCAATGATTATTCCAATCCAGTGCCCACATTCTTTTTTTTCTATCCGTGTTTTATTCATCTCACATCACCCAATTGAGCAAGCTCCTCAGTCTAAGTGGTCATCAATTATTAATTATAATGAATTCCTTTGTTTTTCACTGATTTTCAAAACTATGTTAGAACAGCAAAGAAAAATGGTGACAAAATTAACTATTTCACTTAAGTGTGGAAAGACAATTTTTATATCCGTTATCAAAAATAGCCTTAAAATTATAAGAAATCACTTGTGTTCTATGGACTAGAGGAATAAAATCCTATTACAAGCTTTTTGAGCAGCAATTTCCAAGTGGAAGGGATTGAAATATACTGCTGATATTAAGGATAATGCAGAAAGATCTTTTTTTTCAAATGCAAGCAGGTCTTTTTATGCCTGCAGAATTTTCCTTAGGGAATCCTGGGAAAAGGAAAAGGGAAAATCTGAAAAGGTATCTATCTGTACCTGTTCTTTAGAAATAGGCTATAATTCCTTTTTTGCCCCACTTCTGCCCATTCCCACCCCCTTTTGCCAAAGTCCTTCATGTTGTTCAGGCTTGGGCATCTTTAGTTACCGTGTGTCTGGAAAGTGTACCTGTATCAGTAAGAAAACAAGTTAATAAGCAGCTGAAGCTAATAACAGACATTTCCTTCTGGAAGTGAAATAAACCAAAGATAGTGGAATTAGGTTGAGGTCCTTATTCAGGAAAATGCTTCGGTTTGGATTTTTGTCTTTCCTGGTGGAAAAACAGGTAAGTGGTACACTGGGGGTATTATTCTCTTCTGAGCAAAGAGACAGCCTTATTACTAAGGCATTCCAAAAGCGTAAGTGGGACGTGAATGGTATAACGACTTTTTCTTAAGTGTTCGAGACATTGAGAAACCTGGTTTTGCTGGTGGTCTGAAAGAAAGATCCCACAAAAAGTAGCTGGAAAAATGGTATCTGTTTCTACTTGAATTCACAGATATTTTGTCAGCTGGATTAAGGAGCATGAAAATTTCACATATTCCACACTTTCACACACATAGTTCTGTTTGTTTTGAGATGGAGTTCTAGACCGAAGGGTGTAAAAAAAGACTTGAAAAATAAAAGGGCAAGAGACTTTTCATACTACTCAGGAATACTCCATTTCTCAAAATACAGCAGGTTCGACACCGAAAACATATTCCCAGTAAGTATTGGTTCATTTTTTAAGGAAACAACTGAATACCTTGAAAAAAATACATGAGAGTGGATATTTGAACATATGCATACATGTATGGTAGCTGGCTTCAGTAGTAACTTTTAAAATAGATCAGCAGATGACTTTACTTCCGAGCTGGATTACTGCTAAGACTTGTGAAAAAAAGAAACCTATATTCCTCTGAATGTGTTCCGTATAAGGAGATGACTGGCAATTACTCTGGCCAGAACTATGCTGCACAGCTGAAGTAAACTGGAATGAACCTGAAAGAAATTTAGCCATAGCCTCTGAACATAGGTAAATGTATTTACCTTCTTCTCTAAACACATGAACAAGCAGTCTCAGTACTAATTAAGAGTTCAGGCAGTTAATGTATTCTTTGGTCTTGCTGTTCAATTAAAAAGATGTATTTTTTTTTTCTGTTCAGACTTCTCTCTTTCTTTCATTGATGAAATCTTTTTCTTTCTGAACATGATTCCCTATATCACAGCAAGTGGGAGAAATAAATGAAAGATATTAAAGATCATCTTTTCATGTCTGCTTCCAGCCATTACTGTCTTGAGATTATTGGCGCTCAGAAAACTGAGAAGAAAAAATAGAAGACTTTTTAAGAAAGAAAAGAAAAAAAAAAAAAAGGAGGGGGGGTGCCTTTGCAACAAATTTGTCATCTTAGGATTCCCAGACCTTACAGCAGAAGGTATCACATTTCGTCTTTCAGCCTAGCTAAGTGAGCTGATACCATTCCCAATTGATGAGGAAAAAATAGCTTTCTGTAAAGGGACATATGTACTGCATGTTTATGGAATGATACAGGAGACGGGGAAGTGTTAACTGAATTTCATAGGGCTTTTTCTGGTTTCCTGTTGAAGAGGAAAAAAAGCCCCAGGACATCTCCAAAAGTCTTAGAAACACAGGGTGATTTTTCTGGGTTCCTGACTGTGCAAAGTTACCGAGGATATGCTTACTTGTGGCACACAAATATGGTTAAATCCTTTCCTATAAATGTAGAAGTACATCTTACCAATAGATGAACTCCCAAAAGGTTTACTGTGCTTGTAGGAGCCTGCAAGACATACAATTTGCAGTTTGAAAAATATTCAGGAAAAGTCTAACTGTACATGGAATAAATCAGCTGGTCTCTTCGCCTTTTGAATATGTCAGACTCTGAGAGAAGAACATCAGAGAACAAGCAAAGAAATCTGCCTGACGCTTCCGCCTACGGATTGTAGCGCAGGGGGTATTACAGCTAGTTCGCTGTTTCTGACTGGGAGTGTTTGCTTGGTGCATCGTGGCAGCCTAAAAACGCATACGTTCACCGAAAGAATGAGAGCCGCTGCGGAAGCAGGGTGGATCTCGGGGTTTCTGACCGCGCCGCAGTAACTGCACGGGCCACCGCTATTCAAACCCTGGAAAGCAGCAAGTAATTTTTCATAAGAGTACCTAAACAGAGTGGATGGGATTTCTTTTTGAATCCTTAATGATAATCTTTCTGACATTTCCCTTACATTTCCTTTATTTATATAAATGTGGATGCACACAATTCTCATCTCTGTAGAAGATTAATAGAACTGAGGTTTCTGGACAAAAGCCAGCCTGCAAATACAGCACTAGAGAATCATGTACAGAATGTCATTATGAAACATGTATTTGAATTTTGCTTACAGTTAATAAAACCACTGAGGAAAATCTAGATAGCACTGTACTCTGCAGTGGTACCCAGTCCAGTGCAGGAATGGACATGGGCTAGTAAATAAATCTGAAGAAGTTCGAGATCAATGGAGATCAACAATGGGTAAATAAGCCAGCAAAATTTATGTTAGAGAAATGCTTTTTTCCTCCTCTTTAGAACAGAGTAACTCGTGAGGACTTTTTTTCATTGTTTTTTCTCTGATTTTCAGTAGGAACTATTGAATTGAAAGTAGCAACTGATGCGATTATTGGAGAACATGATTCTGAAGCACAGTGCAGCAGTTCTTAAAAATCTACTCTTCTAAAATTTCAGATTTATTAGTTGAGAGGTCTTAATAATAATACTGATATTAAAATGCATACAAAACTGCACAGTTGCATGCTTTGACACAATTGAAAATGGATTAATAGTTTTCATTACATTCATGAGTGCAGAGATTGCTTTTGTTATAAAATTTTGTAACAGATGAAAAACTAAATGATTTGATATATAAAATTAAAATGCAAGAACAGAAAATTACAACTTTGGTATCATATAGTTTTACCTAAAAACTTATTAAATAGATGTCCTTAAAGCAAATTCTAATTTCTTTCTTCCACTTTGATGTTCAGCTTCATTGCAAGTACTATCTTTTGTATTTATTGGTTCTGATGAATGTAATGTCAGGTCACAGCCTTGGGGTGATAGAAGATGAAGGCAGGCATGAACTTGTTGCTGAAGTTAGCATACAAGATGGAAGGTTTTCTTTGTTAATAAAAGTTCATGCTTTTCTATCGTTATGTACTTGATTTTCATTTTCAAGTAGGAAATGTGTCAAATACAGCTTTGCTTTTTTTTTTTTTTTAATTCACTAGGTCTTCGATGAAGCTTAATTTATTTCAGTAGCTGAAACTGTCCTCTTAGTCAAGTTTCATCATTTTCAAATAATGAAATCTTGCAGTAGTCCCGTATTAGAATGGGAAACAAAGTGTCTTGTAGCTTAACTTTCAGTGTTGTGTAACACTGTTATCACCCCAAAAAAGGAGCAAATTTTGCTTATCTAAACTGGTCACACGTTGAGATTCAAATAGAAAAGTCACAGCAGAATGCAGTTTCAAACCGTAAGGGTATTATGGAAATAGCAAACAATATCTTCATATCCTACACTGTCACTAAGTATGTCTACCTTCTTAGCCTTTTGAAAGGGAGTCCGAAACTTGAAATTTATGTTCAAATAAATATATAAGGCATAATTCAAAGTCCGCCAAGGCTGATGCATTGGTAAGTGTCAAAACTCTAATCCTACTAAGGGAGCCAGCCAAGCCAGGCTGCCGCTTTTGTTACGGCAACACGCAGAAGCCTCCGGTACACTGTTCTCTGGTTCATCCCCAACGCATTGCTGCTCTTCTATTGTTATAAAATTGAATTAGTCCTTCATTATAAAGGAAATAGGTGCCCATAAATGTTTGATGTTCTGCCTCCGGCAGTGGCTAATACTATATGCTTCAGAGAAAAAACAGAAATATCCCATAACACCGCTAAGTCCGATCTGCAATGCTGGATGTGAGATAACGTGCCTTCCTGATGCCTGTAGGGCTGAATTATGCACTGTTGCATGAGACTAAATTAATCTTGTCCTAAACAGTGTTATTTCAGATGTTGCTATTGGTCAATTATGCAGCCCCTCTTAAAATTCCATGCTCACGTACTGCATAAGTGATTATTTCCTATTGGGTATTATATGTCTACTAACTATAAATCTTAGTGAATAACCACTTGTTTTTCTGTTCTGACAGATGCTCCCAGGGAATGCTTGTTAAAAGGAAGTACTTCTGTCTGCATCTGGTGAAGTCAGCCCCAAAGTAGATGAAATAGTAAACGACACTGGCCAGAGATTATGGATCCTGCTGCTCACAGGTATTCTTTCCCTTTGTAATGGCAGATGCTTGGAAAAGTACTATTGAATCTACTGTGCTCACAATCCATAAGGATTCTAGTGGTTTTTTACTACAGATCACACTAATTTGGAACTATGCTGTGTCATTAATTTCTTCAGTAATTATAAAGGAAAAAAATAATAGTTCCAGGACTTGTTCTTCATAAAGTGAGCTTGCCAGTGGCTAAGGTAAAACATTTGGTTTAATCATGAAATGTGGAAGATTCTCTCATTCTTCATCCTCCCTCTTACTAGGTTTATTACAATTGAGAAGAAAAAAAAACATAGTATGGGATGTGGAAGACTTTTTTACTCTCATCTGAATAATTTTAGTACCTTAATCCAGACCTTTTTAGATCTTCCCCTCTTCTATACACTGGTGGCTCAGTGTCCCCCTTCAGTTTCTCACAGGACTGTAATTTTCATTAAGCAAAGGGTATGCCAAAGAACAGTAGTGATTTAAAAGAAATAATTTTAGCTGGGCTCCAGTCAGCTTAGGTCTCACATCAGGTTCCAGGCAAAGCCATGCTCTTATTAGAATATGTGAGAAAGAATAAAAGAATGGTAATTATTTATCTGTAAGAATTTATAGACGATGGGAACATATTAGGCCGCGTTAAAGAAATAATTCTTCTTATCAATTATTCTGCCAGCTCTCTGCCAATTTGCTTTTTCAGTTTTCTTTTTCTTTTGGTCAAGGCCAAAAAAGAACTTATTAAAAGAAAAGCAGAGCCTTCTGCTGCTAGCAGACTCTGCCTGGCGCAGAGCTGACTGAATAGAAAAAGGGCTTCTTTTGTGTTACTACTTTTACTTAAAAAAACCCACAACAAAAAACCCTTGGCAGTTGCTACTCTTTCCCTAGTACTAGAGAGTTCTTCGTACCACTCACATACACATTCATATGCCACAGGCCTGACTGCTGGCTGATCATTGCTCATTTGGATGACCAAGTAACGGCCTGAGTTTTCTGTCCGCCGGTGATCGTGTGCCCCCACACCGTGATGCCTTCTTGTTGTTCTTTACTTAGATCAGCTGCAAGGGAAAATGCTCCTTACCCTTGAGCCCCAACCATTTTTATTTAGAGCTAGGCCTGCAGTCACAGCAGTGTATACAGCCGCGTGACAGACAACACACGGTTCTGCAGCAGCAATAGCTTTGCCATACTTTCGCACCCGCTGGCAAAGCACAGCGTTCATTTTCAGCACCTCCAGAGCTGAGGAACTGGGATGCACTGGGAAGTGCCATCTGCGATGCCGGTGCTTCTGGTGGGCTGGGAGGGGAGGCCGGGTCAATGGTGCTTCTGTTTGAAAAACCCAGAGAAAGTACCTCAAGCTAGACTTGGTCTTGACTGATCTTCCATGGCAGAGAGCTAAGGAGGTATCAGTCCCAAAGGATCCCAAAGGAAGATGGGACTTCTTAGTCTCCGTAACGCACAGCATACACACAACTAAATCAGCACTAGCCTCCTCTGTAATTTCCTGTGTCTTCACACTATTTTTGTCGTACCTGTATTCTTATCCAATTTAGTCTGGGCTGTTTTCTTTCTTTTTATTTTTTAGGGGATTTGTTTGTTTCTCCCTGCTGTTCCTTGATGTCTCAAACGCGGTATCTCTGCCAGGCTAGTGAAGCTGGTTTCTAAACAGAAATGTCAGAAATTCAGCACATAAATTTTGCTATTGTTTCAGAGAAATGACTTTTATTTCATTTCAACAGCCTTAGGGCCTTCAACTGTAGGTTTTTTTAAGGAAATTCAGTCTTACTCATAAAAAGTAACAGTTAAAAGCCAAATACTATATTTTACTATAAAGTAAAACCACTTTACCTGTGAAGGGAATGAAACTGAGTGATCATATTAAGAACTGAAGAAAAATGCTGTAATAATAAGGAATGGACATTATGGGTAAATGCTGCCCTGTGCACCTATATCATGGTTTTGGATCACACAAGTGGGACTGTGAGAAGCTGCCTGTAAACTGTGTGTTTTGATCAGCGTTTGAATAACTTTTTCAGATGTGCACTGCAGGAGTGCTTCTATCACTGCATAGCTCCTGACAAGTGATCTAGAGGGAAGAGAGTAATTGAATGCTAGCTTGAAGATAGAGATCATCAGCTGGTTTTCCCTCTGAGATTTATATATGGATGACAGAACAGGAAAATAGAAAGGGAACTTAGGGTATTTTGAATATGTTGAAGTTTACGGCATCTTCATAAAAGTAGGGCATATATGAAAAGGAGGAAAAGTGCATCACACTTGCTTTTTTGGATTTTACTAAGCAGCTACTCAACCCTGTTTCTTTGCTGCAGTTTGAAAACTGATGTTTTAATAATCAGTGAATACTTATTACTTAGTTATAAATTAATTAGTTAATGCTTTTTCACTTTTGATTCAGCCTAAGTATATATCAAGGTATTACAGTTGCACACACAGTCTCTTAATCATGAATAAAAGTTATGAAACCATGTTGATCAATAACAATGCTGAACTTTCAGTTAATATATATTCAGTAAATAATTAATAACCACAATACAGACATACATTCTAATAATTTTATAGAATAGTTAGATTTTGGTACAGTATCTAAATACTTAATTCTTTCAAAGTTTAAATGCAAATCTGGGAATGAATAGTGTAGATATTGACCACAGTGTATTTTTACACATCTTTACACATAGATATTTTAAAATGTATTTGTCTTTTTCTTTCTGTTAAATCAGAGGTTTCATACATTATGTTTCAATGGTCATTCACCTGAAAAAAAGGCCAAAAACTACATAATTTCAGAAATAGAAAAATAATTTCTCTCATATTCCACAATTGAAACATGCAGATTAAAACAATTCTCCAATGGAAAAAAGTTGTTCTGTGAGAACAAGGTCTCTTGTACTTCTGTACACGGTTACCTTGAAGAGTAGTTTTCATTCCTCTTACCATCATGGGATATAGTGACAGCTGGTGCCTGTCTCTCTATAGCTCCTCAGTACTCGCACATCTCCCATCACTGTGTAGCTGACTACCTTTCAAGCTTTAACATCATAAGGTTATAATAGTTCATAATTTCTTTGTTTGGGGTTTCTTGAAAGTTGTGTTTTTCAGATGAAGGAAAAACCATTAATTTTGGAAATGAAAAAAAAAAAAAAAAGTGGGGGGAGAACATTACCACATTCAGAAGTTGGAAAAAATATTTTTCTACCAAATGCAAAAATTAATTTTAGTTTGGTGGGGAAAAAAATTATTTTGGACAATTTGCATATTGTTATTGAATACCTGTAGGCATAACTATGCATGACGAAAAATCTAAACATTTGATCCAGAAGATAAGAGAAAATTAGTAATGTTGAAAAGGCCATTGTTTAGATGGAGTTTGCTTCAGGAAAAGTTGTACATCTATAAAAGTCAACAATAATATATACAAAGCAGTGGAACAACTGCTGTGTGAATTGGCAAATAAGTTAAAAAGCACCATTAAATCAAGCCACAGATAAAAGTAGAACTTTAAATAATTATTAACTTGTTTGTAAATAGTTTTAATATCTCTTTTCATGGCTCAGCTAAAGATATAATTTACAAAGGAATGTATACTTTACAAAGTATACATCTCTGGTGTAATATTTGCTTTGTACGCTTTTGAAAAATGTACAGACCATGTTTTTCTCGCTTGCTTTAACAATAATTTGGCACCTAATAAAATTGTCATCCTTTATTTAAATTCTGGAAATTCCCAGTCAGCAGCTGACACAGAGGTAGGTGCTCTACAGGGAATTCTGGCCCATTCTGAAATTCCTGTTCTTAGTCGTGACAGTCCAAATCCTGTCCCCCCGCCTTTTTTTTCCCCAATGATAAAACTGTCTGTATTTTCAAAATATGTGCACACTACAGATGAACCTATCAAGCCCTGTAATTTTCACCAGGGATCTCTCTGCTTTTTTTCTCAAGAATACTTTGAAGACCAAGCCTACTTGATGGTCATTTGGCTGACACCTAGAAAATGCTTCACAAGGGCTATTTTTGATCGTAGGATTAGTCACATTAGGGCCTTTTGTATAATAGGATTACTCCATTTCCATCATCAGAAAAAGAGATTTTTAGCAATGATCCAGTATTTATGCCATCATGGGGAAAGCTATTGGGTGTTGAGCTCTACAGAGAAGGAGCAGGGAGGAGTGATATTGTAAGGAAGATACTCCACCTGCAAAAGGCGGAAGGGAGGTAAATACACTTACGCTGCAGTGTAGTGTATCCTGACTGAGCCAAATTAGACAGATATCATCATCTTAGAGCATCAAAAACTGGGGGAAGAGCACGAGCTTCTTCATGTGAGAAAAGAAAATGAAAAAAAAAAAAATTACTTACATGTGTGCTTAATAATTTTTCCTCCATTAGGAACAGTTAAAAACCCTATCTCTTCCAGTTTGGCTTTTCATTTGTTACTCAGATTTTGCTCATTAATCTATTATAGTTAATCTAGTTTATGTACTATGATATATTTATACAGTCATTTCTTACATTGAGAGGCTGAGTCTGTCCTTTATGTTATTTACTTTTCTGCAAAATACCAAAAATTCTAGCAGCAAATGGATTATCTCATTGTTACAGAGAAAATGCACAGTAATAATATAATGAAGATGAAATTTGGCATTCTTTGCTTTTACTAATCTGCAGTCTATCATTTCAGTATATGAGAATAGACATTTCTTTCTTTACTATTTAATCAAGTATCTAAAGATATTAAAACCAGAACAAGTTAAGGGCTTTAAATAGACTCTGAAACTGCAGCAATTTCAAGATGGTCCACATTAATTATTCTTTAATTAAATGCAGTATATTAAGCCTAAAGAAGTGCAGAGATTTGGTTTGAAAAAAGTGGGTAGGGATCTATAGAAATCAAACCTATTAATAAAGCTTAATTTGTAATATGGAGAGGGGAAGGAAGAGATGACCAAATGTGTCATACCTGAAGCAAAGAAGAAAGAGAAATATGTGATTAAGAATAGAAACAGAAAAACAACATATTTATGATTTAGGAAAGGGCTACAGAGTGAGTCGATTATTCCAGATTTAGATTTCCAGACAAATCTAAAGATTAAAAGAAAAAAGCCAAATCAGTTTGTAAAGGCAGCGATGATCTTGGTTTTTAGGCTTTATTCAATACAAAAGGCTATGTTTCATAAAAACTTTAAAAGTATAAAACAATGTGTATGAAGACTTACCTTGTGGAGATGAAATCCTTTTGCATTACAAGGTTTATACAGTGGTGTCACAACCTTGCTCTGAACATCTGAATATTGCATTATAATATAGAGCATCCGATCATATAGGTGAATATGAGTAATAAAACCTAGGGCTCATAAACTCTCCCGGACTATGTACCTGGTCTGCATTTTAATACCATCTCAGCTTTCTGTATCATTAAATCTAACACACCAAATTTTATTCCCTTTAGTAGTGTTGTTAGGTTGACTGCCTACTAAATATGAAGCCTAAGTGAAGATGACTTCACCTTGGTACTGAGCTTTCTTTGCTTCAATTAACTTTACTACTTACCTTGCTTCAATTAACTTTGCAGGATCTGTGAAAAGGTCTCCTTATTATTGTGAGACATTTTTCTAAAGAAGGAAAAATATATTTGGGTGTACACAGTGATACAGAAATGAATTAAAAGGAATGGCATATTTTGGCAAGTAGAAGCAGTTAAAGGACATATTTAAATAATGGTAACTGTTATAATCTATTTTTAGTCCCTCTTTAAAACCTAATTCTCTTGCTTAACCATCTACGGACTGTCTCAATACAGAAGTATCTTTGCCTGTCTTGTTCCTATGCTCCTTGTTTATTTGAATTTTACTTCAAACTTCTCAGGGCAGTAATTATGTCTTTTATGTATTTCAACAGTAAAAATACTGTGTGATTTCTACTCCAGACATCTTATATATGACAGTGGATAGGTATTTGAATATAGCCTTCTAGTAACTCTTGCATCAGACAGAAGTAAGGAATTAGACTTGGAATAGGGATAATACAGTTTTCAAATACTACTACAGGTGAACCTACAAGTGAACCAAGCAAAAGACGACTGGAAAAGAAGACTGGAAATTAAAAGTTAACTTGTTTACTGTTGAGGCATATAGTACATGGCACAACATGATTTGTGAATCTTAAAAAAAAAAAAAAGGTTCTGACATTTTTTATTTATTTTAAACCCCAGTGGTGAACTGATTTTAAACTTTTTAGTCTGCAGACACAGTTAACTTGCTGCTGTAAGTCTGAGCCAGAATTTTGATTACAAATGTTGATTACTCGACGTGAAAGCCAGTAATGGGGGAATTCAGGAAGTGTGATTAAGAAGCCTAAATTATTTTTAAGCTAGCATCCAAAAGCTGTCTTCGAAGGCGTACATTCCTTGAGATGTGGGCATTTGTTTTCCCATGGGAAAATACAAGATTGGATTTACACAGAATGTGAATGAGTTAGAATGAGCTAATAAGTAGAAACACCAAATACCCATGATCTAACTTCAGCCCTTGATTCTTACCCTAAACAAATATTCAGTGGAACTGGCACATCTCAGAGGAGAGTTTGTTAGAAACAGTGACAAAGGCTAGGACAGATATTTGAAATATCTAATAAAACTGTTGATTTCCAGTTTAAAGGCACAGCTGCTTTATTTTAACAAATTTCTCATCCTTGCAAAGTTTTAAATCTGCTGTCAATTTATCTCTTTAGCTGTGTCTTTTAAATCAACAGATTATTTAAATAAAGATGTTTCTTATTTTCTAACATGAATAATTTCTATATGTCTTATTAATTAACAAGTCCCTTGCTAATAATCAAACCATGAATCACATTATTCATTTCTTTCTTGTCTTTTCCTGAAATTCTGTATGGGAAGTAAAAGGTTTAAATTAACCTGAATGTAGCTATTCCTCAGGTAAGATTTTTAGGTGATTGATATTTTTTTGTATTAAATGTACTGTACAGTATAAGAACAATGCTATCTCTACTTATTTTTCAGTGTGCATTTCTGTCATATTTTTCCTTGTTTTCAAGTGGTCATTGACAGCTCCTTGCAAAATACTAATATACCGTGCCTTATTCTTACCCTTTTTTTGTTGGTATTTTTTGTACATAATCTTAGGACTCTGCCTCTTCAGATGATCTTGCTAACAAACCTTATCCCATATCATGAAGAATCCCAAGCTCAGACAACATTTCACACTCAGGAGTGCTGGGAATACATACCTCTTTCTTTTTTCTTTCTTTTTTTTGAAGGGCTCCTGCAAAGATTTTTCATGTTTGCATTGTTTTATGGACTTTGGCTATCTAGCTGTAAATATCTACCTTTCAGAGCTTCCAGTTTTCTTGCAACACTTTTTGCTTTTATCTTTTTTTGCCAAGCTCATTGCCGCCTAAGTCATTTGCATGTTCAGTGTTCAGTTTTGTTCAGCAGGGAATTCCTCTAACCTATACCTGGGCATTTTCTGTGAGCTGGTATTGCATTTGATTTCACTATATTTTGCAGTTCCTATTCCAAGAAAGTAACAGAGGAATATTCTAAATTGAGAAATATCTATTTGTTCCTTACATATTCAGTTCATTTTCCTTGTATTCACCTGTCTGTATAGCCATCGTGGTAGAACTTCAAAAACAATCCAGTTGCAACGAAGGCACATAGGTGCTTTCAAATTAGTTGCTAATATATTATTTATGCTTTTTTTTTTTTCCCCTCGAGTTAGCCTGCACACAAAAGATATCAAGCAAAAATACATTATTCATTTTCCTTCTTCCTTTCTAGATCTGCAGAATTTTGGTAATCATGCAGTTGCTGAGTAGGCTCTTGTCCTGTCCATATTATGAGTTTTAACAATTTGTTTAACAGTCTCAGTTAATCAGGAATGAATTTGAAAAGAATTTTCTCCTCACCCTTATAGCTCTGTGTTTCTGTTCAGTACTTCTGATCAAATACTCCTTTTATACAGTAGAAAGCTATTGCTTTTACCACTGAATGCTGTGCATTTGTTCTCTGTGGTAAATAATCAGTTGGCCTGTGTGCTTTGGAGGTTTGCTACATTTCTCTTGTTACGGCATATAAAACTTACGAAAGGAAAGTTGATGAATGGGTCTGAATGTATGGCCCAGATTTCCTTCCTGCAATATCATACACAAAAAAAGGGGTTTACGCTGCTGGATATCAAAGAAAGGCAAGAAGGTATTCTTCAGTGGCATGACAGGCTTCATTCAGTTGCTGATATGTATTAACTTGGTTTTGAACCTAGTTGAAAATTATTCACCTTTAGTTTGTTAGATTTTCATGTAATTTAACCAACAAATGCTTTGAGGGTCCATAGTTCTTTAGAGAGACAATAACCAAATAGGTGATAGATGTTTGCTACCATCAATGGGATATTTAGGTTCGTGAGTAACCTGTGGGAAGCTATCCGAACATAATGCCACACCATAGATGGCCCTGGCAGTATCAGGTCACTTGCTGCTGACCAGAGTCTTTAATGAAGCCATTCTGTCTTCTATGTAAGAAATCATTGGAAATACGGTATTTGAAAGAAACATTCATTGTATGCTTCTTCAAATGAAAAAGTATTTTTTAGGATCAGAACTGACATATTCAGCTGTATAAACTATTTCTGCTAAGTTTAAACTCATGCAAACCTCTTCCAGCCAATCTACCTTATACCTTCAAAGAGTTTCCTTTTCAGTTTTGGGGGCTTTTTTCTTCATCAAAGTAAACTGAAGAATAACAAGAAATGTGGGTTTGCTAAATGTAGCATTTTCCATTGGATGTTTTAAAGGTTAAATAGCTAGGCTATTACACCGTGTTCTATGTATCTGTAAAGACTCCAGAATTCTGCACCTAACCCAGGTGCTTTTGATGGTAAATATGTTAAAAAAACAATTAATTTTCTTTTCTTAGATTTTGTTGTTGTTGTTGTTTTTAAATTTTACAGCTGAGGAGAGCTACTGTTGTGTTAGGTTCTTTCCTTGCACCTAGGTTCCTACCTATCCAGAATTCTAATAAATAAAAGAAAACTAAATATCAGTAAAAATGATAATTCATAATAATTATACAGAATAGGATGATTACAACCAAGGTGTAACAAAGTTAAAGTTAAGGAGGGTAATCTCTTAAACTATGTGGTATAACTTTAATATGTGTGTATATACATGTAATATATATGTACATACATATAATACATATAACTTACACATTTTGTCCCATGGGCGACAAAACCATGAACTGAAAAAAGTTCCTGTGTTTTATTGCTCTTTTGTCTGTGGTACTGTTTATGGAATGTTTGAATCAAAAGTATTGATTATAGTGATTTTGATGAGGGAGGTAGCTATAGATGTATGAGAGAAATGTGTCTACAGCAGAAGCTTGTAAACACATTTTGGGGCAACCGGGGAGAAATATGAGAGAGAGAATTTGGAAACGATAATAGTGAATTCAAGAAGACTGACTATTACTACGTTTTCAAACAAAAGTAATCACGTAACAGAATAGTTAATAATTTCTAGTTTAAAAAAAGACAAATGTTTGTGTCATATTTTCATACTTTATTGATTTATTAGTATTATACTATTATTCTACTTCTGTACTGATATTCTTGTTATTCTTTGTTTTACTGTTATCTTGTTTTAGAGGACCTGCATTTTGGTTTTTTTTTTTTCCTCAAGGTGAGCTTTATGCTTTTATATAGTTCTAATATATAACCATGAAACATGAAACAATGTTCAAGTCAGCTGGTCACATATAAAAAAACTGGTATTTGAAGGGTTGACATCTGCTATGAGTTCCAAGATTTGTGATTGTTTTTTTCAAAGTCAGTGTTCCCAAACTCTCTCAAGAGAAATGTTTGGGAATTTGCTTTGTAGGTTGTTTTGCACATTGCTTGCTTTTTCGTATTGAGATGCAGTTTTCCTCAGAAATCTAAATAGTCTACTAATGATTTGTGTGTCTTGTAACTGGTTCTATATTTTATAGAAGGATTTATTGATGTTACAGTGTAATGCAATTATTAATTGTTATGTTTGCTAATCTTCATCAGTCTTGCGTTTGGTTGCCTTCGTATTTCTGAAATAATTTCTTTTGCTTGACTAAAGGAGAACACGTACATTATTTGAAAATGTGACCTCTCTTGAGCAGAGTTGGATTTCTCTTTCACGATAATTAATAGTCAGTGATACACTCCTGAATGGACAGTGTGCAAGGTATATAGTGTTGAATGAACAACACTGTTTTCCCTCCTGTACTCAGAAAGATCAACTATGTAATTAATGTGCTCAAGTAGCTGTGGTCTAAGATAAGAAAAGTCAATCCAAATGTGTGTTAATAGCTTCAGCTTCAATTAATTTTCATCAGAACTGTCATATCCTGCCCCACCAGCACACCGTGGCCCAAATACTATTGGAAGATGGCATCTGTGTATTTTTTTAACGATTTGACCACATTGAGGAATAAATGGGGAGAATAACTACAGAAGTCTCTATAAAAATATAATCAGACTGCTTTCCCCATGGTATATCTGATCATTTTGTACTTAGTATAGATGTCAGCCACTGCTCAAAATGAGGACGAAAAATATGAAGGTGATAATACTCAGTTTTGTTTGTACTATAGATTTTTTGGAAAATTATTTTTCTGGCACTCTGTTAGCAAGCAGTGTATCAGATTTGTTGGGTACTTTTGCTCAGAAAGTGTAGACTGTGTTGGCACTTGACATACTGTGTATCATCACAAACAAGTGGCTTGCTTGTAATGGAAAGAAATATTATAGAACAAGCAAAGTCAAATCTTGTATTGTTTTCTACTTAACTCACTCAGAAAGGCAGATGCCTTTTTTTTTTTTTTTTTAGAAA
>VZTL01031824.1:0-11423 GCA_013400535.1 Scopus umbretta
GAAGTTACCAGCTTCCATCCTTCACTTTCTCCAGAGGTTGCATTTGCCATGATAGTGGGGCTCTTCAAGATGTTCAGTCTCAGAGAAGATCCTGTCTATCTCCCTTTCACTTTTTCTGATGATGGCCCATGCCATAGGAATTCCCATAAAGCACATGCACAATTAGAGCACCCAATTAATCCCATTGTCATATCTTTCTGTTCTNAATCCCATTGTCATATTTTTCTGTTCTTTGTGAGTTTCCAAAGCAAAAACAGTAAACAAAATAACAGGTGGTAAGAAAGGTACAGTTTCAAAACTGCTTAAGAGCCCCTTACATGTTAGTTGCAGGACCCTACAATGTAGCTTACAGGTATACCTACATTAACATTCAATAGTTTTATGGCAGAAATCATAAGCTATATTAAAATTTTATCCTCCAAAAAGTAGATAAAAAATGCTTATTCTCTTTTAAAGAAAGACCTCATTTGTTATGCCAATATCTTCACAGTTAGTAGACTTTTGTCTTGTTTGAAATGGAAGGAAAGTGCCTTTTGCCAAGAGAGTAATTTTCAAATATCAGAATACTTATGACCTGAGAGATTACTTAATTTAGAAGCATTGATGTACTATACTTAAATAAGTCACATTTCTCTCAAAACAGCTTTAACAGATTTGTTCATTAAAGCTGCCTGTATTTCTTCTTCTGAGAGTTCATTATATAGATGGATAGTTATGCTACCCGTAGTAGTAAAGGGTAACTGGGTGCTGGCAAGTTTATTGGAATTGGTGTTTACTGGGGATGTGAAAAGTTGATTAATTAACCATGTTAGTGAACATTTGAAATATTCCTTTTCTTTGACTGGCCAAAATATGTGAGTAAAATTCCTTGAACACTATGTAATCTTTTAAAAAATTATATTTAAAGCCTTTAAACTTGCTTTCAGATAGAAGGTAAAAGACCTATCAAAGCCCTGATGATCCAGATGCTACAAGTTATAGCACTTATTACTCCCTTTATTTTGCCACTTTCATCTCCCTTATCATAATATAAAGTGACAGAAATGATGTGATGTAGGCTGACTTTACAAATTCTCCTGAAGATTCTAAAAGCAGTCAGCACCAGAGGCAGAGTTCTGCTGCAGAGGGACCATCGCGGAATGCAGTGGAGATCCTTTACATACCACAGAAGATGCTCTTGAAGTGTATTTATGGAACCTTGGTTTTGACTCAGGTGAACTTTCAAGATTTAAGGCAGCTGAATTGTAAAGTAATATTAGGAATGTAGCTCGAGAGAATGGATGGAAAAGAAGCGTTATACTAAAATATTGAGTAAGGTTGATTTGGTTTCCCTGTCTAGAAAAAAGACCTTAAAAAAGAGAAGACAGTAACACAGAAGGAAGAACATTTTGAACTGTGGAGAAAATGATGTTAAAAAGCTTATGTTAAAGGAATAATTAAAAAAGCTGTGTTAAAGGAGTAAAAAAAAGGATGACTGATATTCTGATACAACTGATGCAAAAGAAAGCCTACATGTTACACTGTCTGAAGAACAATTAATATGATTTGAAGATGCATGTGTCAGAAGCTGAAGGGCTAGTGTAGGTACAATGAGGACTTAGCCTTCTGGTTTGATAAGAACTTCCTTTTACAAAGGTAACTTTTCCTTTAGAATATATATGCCCTGTTGCCTCTCCTTGTTCTTGCCTCTGGCTTTAGGTTGAATGTGCTACAGCATGCTGAAAATATTGTTGATCAATAGGAATTTTAAGGTAAAAAAAATTATGTTGTGTAATGTTTTTCATGTAAGTCACAGATATAATAATCCTATAAGTGGTGTAAAATATTTATGGCTAAAGCCTTTTTTATTAAAATAGTTGAGAATATTTTCTGAAAAGTGAAGATCTTTGAAATTGTGTTTAAAGTTTTAGTGTTCCTGATAGAAAAACCTCCAGGAGAAGTGATTACTTGCCTTCCGTGTTCTACAATCATTGTACTAATATATCCCTAAATGTCAGATGAAATGTTTTCATAAATAATATATACAACTACATATTTGCCTCAGATACCACCTTTTAAAATTCTGGTAGTTATTCACCACTTACTGGAGAAAATCATCTCTTTGAGTAGATGTTTGAAGCTGGCAGGCAGGGGGTTTCTTTGGTTTCAGTTAAACATGAAGTATAGTCAAGATATGCTTTCATATGCATACTTTTCCTTAGTTTTGGTATATGAATAATTTTTAAGCTTAAATATGCAAGAAAATTTTTTTCTCATTATCACTCATTACACTACATTATTTTGTTGCCTTGGGGAAAATTATAGAACAATCACATACTATTTTTGCCATGCTCTAATCCTTCCTATATTCATGTAGGTATATGATCTCATTTAAAAATTATCACTTGCTACTCATGGAAGTAAAGCAACCTCTTTACAAAGGTTAGACCCTCCTTCATGTATGAAACTTACCTAATAATAAACCACACTACTTCGCCAAGCTTTTGAAAGGCATGTTGATAAAATATTTTTAACTGTTTAAATAAACAAAAGCTAACATTAGATGTAAAATGTAGATTTTTAAGCCGGGTATTCAGCTTATCCAAGTAAATAGCTCTACCTCTTTCATAATATAAGATCGTTTTTTTCTTCATTTTATTGCAAGTGCATTTACAATCTGAAAACTTCTTTTGCCCTTATATTATATAATGAAATACAATAGAAGCCAATATATGTGACTTATAATTGGCACTGATTAAGATCAAGAATGTGGTCAGCTGTCTCAGTTGCTAGGCAGTAGCTTGTTAAGCCATGGAAATACAAGCACTTTTGATTATATGATCATACCCATAATATTTATCAAAAATAGGCAGCAAAAATTCCACAATGAGTAAATAAAACTGTAACTGAATAAACACTACGCTTGCAGGGTTATTTAATTTAATACTTTAAAAATCACTGTTGAATAATTATTAACAGTTTTTTTTTAATACATTTTGTCCTTCTGGTATGTGGCAGATTCATATAACTGCTTATTACAGCTTCACCATCACAGAGCATTGTTTGAATTTTGCTTTAATAAAACTGAACTGCTTCTCACCACTTTAAGCTTGCTACAGATGAATGTCCTTTCATTAAAAGTCCATGTGATTAAATATGCCTAAGTCTGTTTCTCTGATTCTCCACCCTTTTGTGTGAAAGTTGATGACAGATGAATGTCTAACAGTTATAAGTGGTCGTAGCACACATTTTAATCATGCTTGCCATTCAGAGTGAAAATTTTCTTATTAAAATGTCAGTGAAGATCCTCATGGGAGCTTACATATGTGACATAAATTTGACCCCTGTGTAACCCAGGGGTGCTATAGCATAAATAAACATAGCCCACTGCTTGCAGAGTGCATTTTTGTTAAGGGAAGAACAAAACCTGTTGAGCTCTTGAATCAAGAAGCTTTCCTGGAAACGCTTTTTACATCTAAAGCTGTCACTGATAGTCACCTGAAAAAAGATGAAATCCCTAAAATATTTCCTCGCACTATTGTCCTCCTGGTTGAGGGGAAGAGGACAAAGGAATTCAAAGCAAGTTACTAAGTGATAGCCATATGGAAAGGTTTCTGCATTTCAGAAATCACATGGAAACAAAGTGTACCTTAGCACCAGCTGTTCCAGATGATTAAGTTGGGCATAACTTACATCAATAGGTACAAAGCTATTGAAGAATGACAGGTATAGTGTGTATAGATTAAATGATAGCATTCTTCTATGTTCAGACTTTATGAAAACAGTTTTAGTATAGGAAATGTGCTTTTGAATTGATGTCTGCATACCCCCCTCTGCAGCTATGTTCCATTTAGGTGGCACATGCCACACGGCTGATTTTGACAGAGGTAGATGGGTATATCTACAATGACAATTACATTCAACAGGGAGAAAACTCAAGCGTTGAACCCTTGTCCGTCCATACTGCTTAATTGCCAGCTTGCTTCCTGGCTGTCATCCAGATAACTACAATTAGCTTTCTGCAAGACAAGGGCTAGTCGTGATTCTCCATTTCCTTTTTTTTTTAAAAAAAAAGAAAGAAAAAGCTAGCGGAGAAGAGTCTGCACTAGTTTTGGCTGCTCCTTCCTTCCATAGCGCTGCTGTACTACCCTTGTAACACACGCTAAAGCTCCCGGTGTGTGTATTGTTTTGTGCTACAAAAGCACAGCTCTGGTGGCCTGGAACACACTTTTCATGTTGTTTCATACACTTTGAACTGAAAAAGCATAGGAAAAAAAGATACACTTTAGAGGGCACCATAAGACACCAGAGGAGAGCCAATTGCCACGGGCTGTAGCCCAGTTTGCTCTACGGAATGGCTAATCCTAAACAGAATGGGTGGGAGCCAGTCTAAGGCTTTTGGCCTATGGACCAGAGACTGGTCCTCGACATCTTACATTCAATAATGTAGAAATTACTGGGATAGCTGTATGAGACCATCCACTCCACTTCTACACAACTTCTTATACCATGTTCATGGCGTAATTCTGCAAAAGAGGCAATGCAGTTTAACTGTAATTTTTTTCTTCAGGAATTATCTGGACTTCTCTCAGAAATGAAATAAAGGCAGTTTATTTTCCTTTTCCAGAAAAGAGTACATTTCTTCTTGATTTCTCCCTTCCTTTCCAATGGTTGTGTCCTCACCCATTGGCACCAGGATGTATAAAAGTAAATCCATCACAGATATATCCTGAAACTATTTACTCCCCCCTATCTTTACCCTCTGTAGAACTCTGGTGAAAGCTCTTGATAGCTAAATTAAAAGCACTGGCTTTGCCTGAAACCCACACTACCTTCTTAAGACCATGTTGTGGTTTAACTCCGGTAGGCAGCTAAGGACTACACAGCCTCTTGCTCAATCCCCCACAGTGGGATGGGGGAGAGAATCGCAAGGGTAAAAGTGAGAAAACGCATGGGTCAGGATAAAGATAGTTTAATAGGGAAAGCAAAAACTGTGTGCTTAAGCAAAGCAAAATAAAAAATTCATTTGCAACTTCCCATCGTCAGGCAGGTGTTCAGCTATCTCCAGGAAAGCAGGGTTTCATCACACATAACCGTTACTTGGGAAGACAAACGCCATCACTCCCAATGTTCCTCCTTCTTCCCTCTTCCCCCAGCTTTTATTGCTGAGCATGATGTCATATGGTATGGAATATCCCTTTGGTCCATTGGGGTCCGCTGTCCTAGCTGTGTCCCCTCCCAACTTCTTGTGCACCCCCAGCCTGCTCGCTGGCAGGGCACTGCGAGAAGTGGAAAAAGCTGTGCGAACACTGCTCAGCAATAGGTAAAATATCAGCATGTTATCAACGCTGTTTTCATCACAAATCCAAAACATAGCATTGTGCAAGCTACTATGAAGTAAATTAACTCTATCACAGCCGAAACCAGAATAGATCACTTTTTTTGCTCTTTGGAGCTACATCTCCCATTCCTCATATACAACTTGTGGTCCTAAAAAACAAATGCACACAAACTCAAGATAATTCTTACAGCTGTAGAAAGACAGCACATTGGATGGGTTAAAGGTGGGCAGTAAAGGCATTTTATTAGACAATATATGTAGAGTTACTAGGGTAGCATTATAGAAACAACAATTTAATTAGAATACATGAAAAATGAAGCATTTTTCTGCAGAGTTTAGATAATTACCATATGTTGCTAAGGTTATCTGTGTGAGAACTTGTTTGAACACTTTGAATTAAATGAAAATACCTTACAAAGGAGACAGCAGAAGATGACAAAATAAAAGAAAGAAAAGCTGTGCTAAACATACCAAAAGTCTTTTGAGGAAACAAAGTTGAAATCACTAATTGAGGAAAATATCCCAGCATGGTCCCAGCTGACCTGGTTAGGTACACTGTTCTCTAACTGAAATCTGAGGTGAAAGAGAATATTATAACATTGATGATGCATGCCTGAAGGAAAAAGTTAAAGTAAATTTCATCAGAAAGAGGCTGAGGCACAGACTACAAATAACAAAATGAAACATGCTGAGAGTAGGAAGTAAAAATTCTCCCTGCAAGGTACAGGTGTTAACGTGGCTAAGGAGAACCTATATTTTCCAGATTTTGGCTGGCTCCTTGAGCTGTTATGAAAGGTCTTTTCAGCTGCTAATAGTCTTATGCATCCATTCCAGTGTAAGGCAGAGAACAGGATCAAACATTCTGAAAAGATGTAAGAACATAGGAAAAGAACAGTAAGACAGAGTTTGTAAAATCAGACTGAACTGCTGAAGTTCTGTATTAGCTGATAATCCAAGCTGACAAATTGTCATCTGAGATGCTTAAATGAGAATGAGCAAAACATTAGAGGAAGCATGCTGGTGTGCAAACAATGATTGTGTCCTGCCTGACCCGTAGCTACCATCCCAGAAGCACAGGGGTCTTTCTGCAGATCTTCTGTTGCACCTTCTAGCCCCCTGGGGAAGTACACACCTGAATGTTTCAGATGCCTCAGTGCCTGCTAAGTGCATGTTGCTAGGTATTTACAGAGCTGAATCTCTGCCCAGGAGACATAATTTAGAGACTAAGACTTTCTTGCCAGTAAAATAATCAGTTTAAAGTGACTTTTCCACCTGTGATTTATGGATCTGATGTTTCATTTAACCTTTTTTTCTTAAAAAAAGCGATCACCGAGTGACCATGTAAGTTGAGACTCCATCCCTTACCATGCAGAAAATCTTATTTGCCTGAAGTATTTTTGTACCTTTAGCATTTTATTTTCTATTGCCATCAACCAATTAAGGCTGCACTGACTTCAATTAATTATTCAACAAATATATATAGAAAGCAATGGTTATTTGTTGATCATTCTTATTCTCAGTAATGTCTCAGGGCTTAGCAGCTGAAAAGACTGATTCAGTTTCCTGAACTCAAGTGTTTTGTGCCACTAAACACAATTTAAAATATCTTACTTAGCCTTTAGTTGCAAAAGGTGACATGCATTTTGTTGCATCTGCTAGGTCTGGATGAATATTTTGAATACCTTAACTCATATTTTCATGATGGTTACTATCTCTGAGATTTTTGGGAGGAGACAGCCAAGAAAGTTCTCACTTTCTTTTAATGCATCCAAAGGAAAGCAAACATCTTTCATTTCTGTACTAATTTGAAAAAAAACCTACCTAATTAAGTTCTAAAAAGAATTAAAATTACTTCTTCTTTCCCTTTCCACTCTGTTTCCTACTTCCTCTTTTTTCTTTTTTGTACTGTCCTGTACGTTTTTTGTGTATGTAAATGTGTAAAAAAATTAAGTTTTAATTGTTCCTTGGAGAACTGTGCACAGAAGGAGCATATGGCTGTATGGTTTCTCTCTGTGGCACTGCCACATAGATTACAAGCTCTTCATAAGGCAAGCCAAACCAAATGCACAATCTTCTTGAAACCTTTGTGAGAAGATTTAAGAAGTATCAGTATAGTGCAAGCTGTATACGAGTTGCGTAATTCTTTTACATTTACAAATATACACACCCACATACACTCCCCTCCAAATATGTCATCCAAAGACAAAGACTCAGGGTGACGAAAGAGGCTGGGTAGCAGTTGGTAGTGTTATCACATTATGATGGTGACTCTTCTTTCACAGTTGAATTTGCAGAAAACACCTCAAAGAAATGGTTATTCATTTGCCTTTCCCCTAGTGTTCCACCATAGATAGAGTTCTTTTGCCTGATTATAGTTATGGGTGGCACAAGTGGATATATGCTCATTTGAGAAACAAAATTTTGATAGCAAAGTGAACATATTGCCTGCAATAGCATAAATAATACAGAGATCGTGTTTCATGAGTGGCTTATGTTTTACTTGTCTAGCAAGTCTGGTCAGTTTTATAGCCCAAAAAACTTTCAAAGTTGGGCTTAATGGTAAGTTCTCATAGCAACATTATGGTGTCTCATTTCTGAATTACAGAACATGTTTCCTCATTCAAACCTGACAGCTGGCAGGTAACCCCAGTGAGGGCTGTTATTTGTAAGCCAACTAGTCGTATATTTTGCAAGCAATATTTTAAAGAAAGAGAATATAATATTGATTTTTTTTAACTAAAAATGGAACTGCAGAATGTTCTTGAATGTAAATTGCTCTCAAGAATTAAATTAGCAATTCACAAAACCCAAGAAACATTATTTCTGACCTCATTACAATAACAAAGCTATCTAATTCTTCTACAAGTCTATGTGCCAGAGTCTAATTTGGCTGTCTTTAATCTTCCAAGATAAAAAGGTTTAATATTTTAGTAAACAGCTTATAAATGATATCAGACAAAGAATCTGCAAGGAATTTTGCAGTATTCTCTGTTGATCTGTCTTCCATGTTTTCTGTCTCAGGATAAATCACTTACAGCCCTTGCCACAATGTTTTCACACTTCAGCAAATGATATATACATGCATTTTGCTCTGCCAAGTTTGTACAATATTGGGAAATATATGATTTCTTTTAAATAAGATTACCCTAGCTGTTTCTTTTCTTTTCTTTTGTTTTTTTAAACCATAGTTAATATTAAAATAATGTCTTAGATCTGACGTAAGAGATTGTCTGATCATACTAATTGTACACAATCTTTTTTGTGCTCGTGCTAGATAATCAAGAGATATCTACCTCAAAGATAACCCTTGAAAACCATAATTTCTCAGAATACACCATTGTCCTTTTGGAATATATTTGGAACATTCTTTTATATAGAGTTTCATATTCCCTTAAATAGATGTGTCACAAATGAACTAATGATATTCAGATATTTACCTGAGTGGGTATGTGAACAGCATCACTGAAGGCAATGAAAAATTTGGGTTGCATAGATGCCTACAGCAGTCACATTGCAAAAACTTCTCCTTTGAAATGGAGTTCTACTCTATTTTTTGTTTGTTCTGTCATTATTTATTATTTATATTGTGGTGAGATTTGTGTTCTCCAATTAAGCTTTATGTTAGGCACTCTCTGAATAAAATTTATTTCCAGTAAAAAATTATTTACAATATTATATAAAACACAGCAGCAGTGATAACATTAAAACAGACTGGGGATCACAAGCAAGCAATTATGTACTACTGGTTTACTTGCTAGTAATATCTAAGACATGATGATGTCCTTTCAAGACAATTAGTGACTTGGGAAAATGCTGGACAACAGCATTACAGTTATACATTGGCAGGTCCTTGTAATTTACACCTAACTTTCACAAACCTCTATGTGTTAAGATCAGTTTTTAATACATCTTGAAACACACATCTAAAATACTGGAAAGCTCCTAATGTTTGAGTAAGTACTGAGAAAGACCAAATCAGATGATCAGCTCAAATACAAGCCAGTATTCTAGATAACAGTTTAAAACAAACAAAAAATGAAACAAAAATGACATGCTAAATGTGGGACTGGGTTGATGAGGCACCAGGCAACAAGCATTGTGCTAAAGTGAGTCAGTAGGGCTTTGTAGAAATACATTTTTTCAAGAAAATTTGATGAAATTCTAAAATTGACTGGATATTAGCAATATATTTAAGACTTCTGTTAATGGATAAGCAAGAAAATCACAGGGGTGGTTTTGTTGCTATATTTGACCCTGATTAAACTGATTTTGGAGTATTGCATATATTCCTGGTATGCGTTCCTGTTGCCTATCCAAGACAAAGTTAATTGCAATGACAAATATCTTCACAAGGGTAAAAGTAGACATGGGTGCAAAACGACTCATTAATTTTTTTGGAGAAAAGCATAAAACAATCTAAGAATGGGAAGCTCACTAAAACAAAATAAGAATGTAGGCACACTTTTAATAGAGACTGAAAATACAGGGAACTTGTCAAAGTGGTGGGTCTTCTCTCTATCAAAATTGAGTTTTCCAAGAGATATGTTTTAGCTAAACATGAGACTTGCAATAGGTAAGCTGAAGAAATTGGATGCAGTTAGGCAGCAACCATGTGAAATTTAATAGCCTATAGTATACATAAGTTAATATTCCCTTGTGGTATTAAACATAATGAAGCCAGGAGAAGCAATGTTCTCATCACAATAGCTTACCTATGCAAAATAAAATACTTTTAAGAAATTGACTGATTTTTAAGTTAAGCATTTCAATACAGTTGAGTCAACAGTAGAATTCCTATGAAATACATCCTTGAAAACACTGACACACAAATAAATTAAAAAAAAAAGTATTTTAAATTATACTGAAAATTATGAAGCAAATAGTAAAAAATAGACTATTTTTCTTTTACTAAATCATAGATTAGCAATTGAATAAGGAGAGCATGATCATTTATGCATCTATAACAAGTATTATTATAATTTCAGCTTTTAAGATATTTTTTCTAAAGTAAATGATTTACAGATTAACTTGTCATATGTATTTTTGTCAGACACAAAGACTCAGAGTGCAATCCAAGACCCATTAAAGGCTATTAGAATCCTTCCATTAGAACAATAGGAACTGTATCAAACACAGAAATTAAATAAAGTGACAAATAATAGGGTAAGAGGAAGCAGTGGAGGAGAAAATTCAGAATAAATATACAATGGATTATGGCTACAGTACAATTACTATGTGTGTGAAGGTTTCAATATTACACCAAAAGGCTGTGAAAGACCTATTGTGAATATGACATAAATTTCTAACTTTTTTTTTTAATATGTCTCTGAAATGAGTTAGTACTGTTGCATAACCTTTTACAAGGGAAATACATACATGACATACTGTTACAGCTTTCAGACAGGTGTCCAAACATACAATTCCAGCAATTTTGCAATGCATCACAAATAATTATTGAAAGTAGCTATGAAATAAATCCCAGAAATTATTGATTGAATATTATTTGATCAATGCAAATATTTAGAATTGAAATGTGAGATGTATCAAAATTAGCAGCAAGTGCATGAATATCTGACATACATTCATTCATCAGGGGAAGCATGATCCCTAGTGCTATAGGTGTTGTTAAATAACAAATGTGGACCTATCAGTTCCCTATTAAAAATATAAAGATAGATTTACTATAATCCCTTCAACTTAATTTGAATGAAAACTCTCTTCCACTTTTCCTCCTCACTCCTCCCTTTTCTTGGAGTGACTAAGAAATGAAGGAGAAAATAACTGTGTAAATAGGTTCTGTTCATTTCCTACATAGCAAGACAGACACAGTCTTCTCAGATTTCTTTTTTTTTTTTTACCCTTCATATTATTCTCTAAAATAAGCAGGAGGAAAAGTAGGACAGTCTTTTGTAAAATGATTATGCCAAATTTAACAGGCTCTAGGACACTTTGATGCCATTTTCCATCACTGGACAGAATGAATGGTTGAAAGCAAAAGCCCAATTCTACTGTCTAATTTTATGGAAGTCCACAGGCTTTCAGCATCTTAGTTCTGCTGTTTTTACTGCTTCTTGTAATTAAGAAGTGTTGTGGTTTAACTCCA
>VZTL01031832.1:0-34015 GCA_013400535.1 Scopus umbretta
GCTGGGCTGGGCTGTAAAGTTATCTTTGTCTGCGGCTGCCCTCTGCCCTCGGTGTTCAGCGAGATGCGAAATGGCCAGTGCAGGGGCACTGGAGGAGCCTTCCCAGGGTTTGCTGTGCTTTGTTAGTGGGGGTCCTGCCACGCAGCCCTCCCCAAAGGCTGCAGTGGTTGCTGTGAGCTACGCAGGCACCGATGAGACACAGGAGGTGAAGCTTTTCTACAGCACTGGGTACCAAAATGTCCCCAGGTGACTGTATTCTGCTAAGACAACGAGCCATACCAGCACCTTGAGGGTCTGGTCTCCCAGCTCATTGCAATGGGGGCTTTTAAATACCAGTTAGTGCTGCAAAAGGTGGTCAGCTGGGTAGAGTCATCACTGCCCTTGTCCTGGGTCGGTGGGAGATGGCAGGCTTAGCTTTTGTGCCACTCCATTCCCCGGGCTGTTTTCTTTGGGGTCTGCCACAGCGCAGAGCTGCCCTGTGCCCCTGGCTGCGGTGTGGGACGAACCCCAAGCACTATGTTGGCAGGAAGAAAGAGACTTCAGAAAAATGTTCATTGACATATTTCTGTTTTCTGGCAGTTATTTTTGGGCCCCATCTCTTTCCCACATGACCTGAGTTTTACCACTTGAGGCAACTGGATTGATGAAAACCCTTCTGCAAGGTTGTTGAAACACAGAATCAAGTGGAATAAGGAGAACTATTGAAAAGCAGCAAGCTCTGATTTTTCAGGATCTCCACTTTCCGATATGTGATGGGGAGAAGAGCTGGCCCTGACGTGCTGTGACCCTGCAGGTGCATGGGCTGTGCTGGTGTAGGTGCAGCTCCTCACCAAAGTATGTCCCTGCTTAGAAAATGACACCTTCTAGAAAGCTGGAGACAAAAGGGCATCCTGACATAGAAGAAGGAGCTCAGGTGAGGAGCCTCTGGGGACTGGTTGGAAAATCAGAGATGAGAAGTACACTCCACAACTCGAAACACTGGGGCAGGACCAGCTGCTGTGCAGGATGTTCTCACTGCCACACGTGCGGGCAGCTTCGAAGGAAGGATGGGAAAAAATGGTGACTGTTGATAAAAAGGAAATTCTTCATATGCTCAGAGAACTTTTGGACTATGTCCTGAAGGATACACCTCTGTAAGCCATTATTTTTTCTCTTGTGCTTCAGGTGGGCATGGCTCTTCTCACCATCAATCTGAATGTCTGATTAGCTCAAGCCCTGCACCACTGAAACCTCGGAGACAATTTGCAGCAGTTCTTCCAGAGGTTAATGATACGTTATGGGAAAGTGGTCAGTTTTAAATTCACTGCTGTCTGATTTCACTCTATCTCCTCTTGTCTTTGTGGTGCTGCAAAAAAATAGCCACTGGCTGATCGTTGCAACAGTGTCTAGCTTTCACCTGATTATTAACCTTTTTTTTTCTATTTTGGGGTCCTTTTCACCTGCTGGCAATTGGTGCTGGGTTGCTGGGGGGGAACCATCTGTGTGACTGGGGAGATTTAGAGAGTCTGTAACAGAAGGGATGTTATGAGAATCCGGTACTTTAGAAGACTACGGTAATCCAAAGCTGATTACAGCTGGGCTGGTGCAACAGGAAATTTGGGACATATTGGACACTGACACTTTCCAGCACCATCAAGCAGCGTTGGGCTGTCTGTGTGTGTTGGGGGCTGGGGGTGGCTCTCCTCTGTGTTTGCACAGTCCTGAGGCAAATATTAACCCGTTCCCTTTGAGATTATGGCTGGCGTCCTTTGCCAAAGGAGGTGGAAAAAAAAAAAAGAGAAGATTAAAAAAAAGGAGGCTGGTGCTGTCCTCGGAAGAGGGGTTTCGGTCAGTCCTGAAGCCCCTGGGCAGGAGTAGGCTGTGACTGTGGGATGCTTTTTGCTCGTGGGGCAGCCATTTGCACTGGGAAGAAAAGCTCCGCGTCCGACCCCACTCTGCGATCTGTCTGTGCGCTGTAAGGGGGCTTCACAAGGACGCTGTGGTCCTGCTTGACCATGGCAAAAGGGACAAGCTCAGTGTAGAGATGGGAAACTTTCTCTTGGGTGCCCACGGGGAGCTTTCCTCCATGGTGACAGGTTTTCTCAGTGCTCCGTGCTGGCCGTTGCGCCTGCGTGGGGGGAAAAGTGCAACACGTGAACCTTTGCAGGAGCTCACAAGCCCTGCAAATTGTAGTGTGGCTCCTTCCCTTTATGCTGGGCGGGGATGGCCCTGTGCCAAGGGAGGCTGCGGCAGAAGACAGCTCATCAGTGCTGCAGGTGCTTTTGTGACCAGAAAAAGAGCTTGCAGCGTGCACGTGCTGCCCCGTGTTACGGCTGCGACGAGGGGGCTGTACCGCGGGAAAGGCAGCGATGAGGCCAGCAGGTAACGTGGGATGTGAAAGAGAGCAAAGACCTCTGAGCCACTCATATCCCAGTCTGTGTTCATCTAGCTGTTTTTTGGGGTGTTTGTTGTTTTAATCTCCACTCGGCTCCCACTCAAGCACCCGTGTGATGGGGTGTCCCCCCCCTCACTGCTGGCTGCGGCACCCGGCTTTGGCGACACTGTGGGATCACGCATGAGGCCGTTCTCAGGCTGCCCTGCCTCGAACTGTGCTATCGATTGCTGCTTTGATTCCCACTGCTTTATTTACTTGCTCAGTAATAATTTGCTTAATAAAACCCTGCTATGGTGATTACTGAGTCCCCAAACCTTTTGATTTCCGATTGCATTCCCAGCCCCAAAGTCACCAGAGTTTCTGCATTTCCCTTGAGGTAAGGTCTAGGATTTATACCGTGTAATTTGGGGTTGTATGTGCTGACCCATTGCTGCTTCATTGATAGGCACCAGAAGATAGGTACCACCTTGGGAGGTTTGGGTGGTTGAAGAGCCCACTGGCATCGGTGTGTGAGGGGAGACCCTGTCCTGGGAAACTTTCATGTGCAAAGCCCAGGGGGAGAAAAGCAGCAGCAATTCCCAGTAGCCCTAGTACCCCAAATGGGAGAACAGGCATAGTACCTCAGCAAAAGACATGATGCCCTCGTGTGCCTGTGTGGGCATGGGTCTTAGCAGCCTGCTGCTCATGCAAACACTGTTTGATTTATGCAGCAATGTTCCATGGTGAGGAAGGCATCATCCTTCTCATTAGTCCAGCACCCAGCACAGCAGGGCTCTGGCTGTGGGCAAGCCGGCAATGGAAATATGAAATAATATTAATAAAAGGAAGCAAAAGTAGAGCTTGCCAGATGCAGTCACGCTGGGGGTTTTCAGGAAATGACAACACTGCATGCAGGCTCTGTGCAAGATTAGAAAGTGTTTGGAAATTGTCCCCCTGAGTCTTTAACCAGGAATGGACAATATGCAAATACAGTTAGTTAATCATTGCAAAATAAGACAGGGTTTCCAGGGATAGAAGGCAATTTTATTCTTTCATTATGCAGGCTCCTCACTCAAATACGTTGAAGAGAAATATATAATTTTTGATAAAGAAGTGAACAAAAGTGAATGGAAAGGTTTGTACTGCGGAGATGCTTTCGGAGACCCTCGCTGCTCCTGGGGGGACAGAGGCAGGGACCGCAGGGCCGTGCTGGAGGCTCCTTTGGGCCTGATGACAGCACAGGGTTTGGTCCCAGCTTTGGAGCTGGTGTCACCCATCCCAGGTGCGGCTGGGTTTGGTGTGAGCTTTGTCCCAGCCTTATCTACAGACCGGCTCTAAACTGCAGGGGCGCCTGCAGCCATCCCAGGGGGGGATTGCCAGGCTGGGGGAGACAGTTTGGTCCCATGGGCAGATTTGTCGTACTGAAATAAGGGCACCAGCCATAAAGGTGTGTGAGCAGGAGGCAGGAACCAACAGTGCCCATGGGGCAGGGTGGCATGGGCAGATACATCCCCAGCTTGGACCCCTCCGACAGGATAGATGTGGTTTTTTTTCTTATCTCTCATTTTCTCATTTGATATTTTTCTTAACTTTTCATCAGTGGAAAAAAAAAAAAAAAAAAGATCCTGTTCAGCTGTTTCAGGCTAATTTGGGATGAAAACAAAACGCTGAAATATTCCTCTGTCCCGAGGTGGTGTTCAGCCAGCTGTATTAATACAGCTGCACGCACACTGATAGCTGGGCTGCCTGGGAGCAGGGAATGCGTTCGGCTAGGCCTTCATCCCGCTTTTGGTGGCGCGGGGCCGTGGCTGCCCTCGCTGCCATGCCGTGCGGGGCAGGGATGCGGGATGCGGTGCTGCCTGCTCTCCAGGGCTGCCAGGCTGCGGCGTGGCTCCCCGCCTGTGCTTCCCGTGGGGCAGCGGCCAGAGGTGCCGGTGGCTCTGCATGGCCGGGCCGAGACCCGCGTCCCCTCTTGGGTCTCCCTCCTTGACATTCTGGGGCTATGCGGCCTCCGGGTGCTGCGCGAACTCCAGGCTGCGGGTGCTTTTGGCTGGTTTGCTGCCTCTAGATGGCACTGACCCAACGCGCATGGTTTGGGAGCAGGACAGCTTCTGAATTATATCCTTTTCCCTCCCTTGGATTATTTTTGTTTTTGAATCCCGTGATAATGGATGTTCAATTTTGGCAACAAGGTGCTGATTACAGAAATAATCCATGCCATTGAGAGAAAAGAGCCTGTTCACGCCAGTCTCTTCCCTGCTGTCCTGCGGGAGCCGGGGCTTGGTGGGTGCCGGTCCCCTGGCTGCGAGCTGAGCGGGGACACCGGGGCAGGAGGGTGCTGGCCCATGGGCTGGGGAAATGCTCTCCTGGATTCCCTCTTCCTTCCCCACGTCCTTGTTGCGCCGATGTGAAATCCCCTGCACGGGAAGGCAGCAGCGCATATGAACCCGGGCAGGGTCCTCGGCTTCGAGAGGTATCCCCTCTTGTGCTCTCAATTATCCCTAGGAAGAGCTTTGCTCTCTAAATCCCATTTCATGCTTATTTCCACATCCCTTGAGTCAGGCAGCGAGAATCTGCCTTAAACCCTAGAGCAATGTGAGATCTGTGGAGCTTGGGGATGCACCATGGACCAAAGGCATGAGGAGGGGAGAGGGAAAATTCCCATTCCTGCTTGGTCTGCTGTGGGAGATAAAATGCTCTGCCTTGGGTGGGAGAGGGCATTGCAAACAGTGCCTGGTCTCTGCGCAGCCCCATCCCGTCTCCTCCCTGCAGCATCCGTGCCCCCAGCATCCTCCTCCTCCCCTGCAGGAACAGGGACGCACATTTACCATTGCGGGGTTGGACACTGGGAAGACTTTATAAAGAGACCCAGACACGTGGGGTGCCGCAGGGACTTTAACAGCCATCAGCTATTAGAAAGGAGGGTCGTGGGTGCAAAGCAGGAGCCCAGTGGGGTAGGCCAGGGCTCCTCCATGGAGCTGCCTCCCTCCAGACAGCAGGGATTAAATATCTCGTGGAAGATAAAGCCCCCAAGGTCACCCAGGTTGAAAGGCTGCTTATGCTCCCTCCTAGGAAATAATCAGAACGTTTTTGATAGCGTTTTGCCTGACCTTGTGGGTAATAATGTGCGGAGGGAGAGAGCAGGGATGGTGCTGCTCAGGGCCAGCACGTTGCAATGGAGCATCTCTCCAAAGCATCTGTCTGGGATCCTGTGGGGGTAAAGAAGGGCTAATGGCCTGTCCCAAAATACTCATTTGTAGGTATTTGAAGACCAGTGTGATTGCCTACTAGCTGGGAAGCTTGAAAGAGGGTATTGTATATATATTTGTCTATATATGAGTATATATTTGTTCATATTTCTTAATATTCTGCCATAAGCTGCCTAAAAGGACAGTGTGGCATTATTTAAGCTTTATTTAAAGGACAAGTCAGGGGAGATTTCTGAGAAATTAGGGCTATTCCCCATGCAGCGAGGGAGGGGGATACTTAATTCCCGCCTTTCCAGCACAACTTAGCAAGTGCATGTTGCCTGAGCAGGAGGGAATACAATTTGGTTTGGAAACTTGTGTAATGCAGGAGGCAGCTCTTCTCTCAGGAACTGCCATCCTAGTCATCCCGATTTCTCAGAGCTGGATGTGTTACTGTGTCTGGGTCCCTTGCTGGGATGTGTTCCTGAAGCAGCTTCCCCAACATGCCCAGGAAAAAGCAAACTGAAACCTGTGGCCATGCTTGTGGTTGATGCTGTTTCAGGAGCACTCCCCAGCGTGAGAAGCAGGGGTGGGTGCTTAAAACTCAGTAGAGGAGGGTTAAAAACTGCATGTGGCTTGCAAGATGCCTTTGCCCTTTCCTGTAAGAGGGAAGGATGAGGACTGGCACGGTCCCATCTCCCCAGCAGGTACCCACAGCCAGCACTGTGCTTGCACGAGCCCGGCTGCCTCCTGCCAGCACTGCAGTAAGGATGGGACAGGGCTCGGGGTGAGAGGGGCCCTGGCTGCTCCTGTTGGAGGGGAGCCTTGGGTTGAGGCAGCAAGGGAAGAGCATTTATTTAAGCTAAATCCTCACTTGGGAATGGCTTGCTACCAAACATATGGTGTCCCGAAGAGGAAGACTTGTCAAAGGTATGTGAAAGCCTCCTGTTCCTGAACCCATCCCATGCACAGGTCCCACTGACAGGTTCTTAGCTCTTGGAATTGGCATTATTGCTTCCAGCAAGAAAGAATCACTGAAATGTACATTTTCAAGGAGATTTTGGGAAGGGTCATAATGTCATTGAAAGAAAGATGGATGTCTGGTTTGGATGAAGGCTTATAAATTGTCTGGGGAATGGGTGCATCTGCTGGGAAACATGAATGTGCGTAAAACATTCGCACTATCTTCTATTTGCAGAGATATCAAAGCTTTCAGAAATGTTGCTTTTAGGACTTGCAGTATATATTTAACTCTTCCTTCAGCAAATGTTTCTGGCCTTTATTCTTATTTGCTAAATAGTTGGTGGGCTTGCTGCCTGTCCTGTTGCAGGAATATGGAGCTCAGGCCCCCATTCTGGTCCTGGTAGGACCTTGTTTGCTCTCCTGACTTCCAGCTCTGAACTTTTTTGCAAGGCTTTTCTTCTCTCTGGAGAAAAACACATGGACTTGAGGTTCTGGGAGATCTTTTTTCTTGTCATCCCAAATGGTGAGTGTCCTCTGAGTGGTCCCACCACTCCCCTGACAAGGTGGCAGCTGCTTAGTTACCTGCAGGGCAAGGTGTGAAAAGTGCCCTTAAATAATGGTTGGAGGCAGCCACTGATCTATGATTTGCTCATAATTCTGCATGGCCACGGGATCAGTAAAACAACAGAAGCAGTGGATTCACCAACCTGCTCAAATATCAGGCAGTTTTTGGGGCAGGATGGCAATGGCAGAGCTTTGCATTCCTTACACGCCCCCTGGGGAGGAGGGAGCAAGGTCTGGTGCCCTGAACTCACACAGAGAAAATAAATCCTCCAGCCACAGAGAGATAAAGATGAGGAAAAAATCAATCCAGAGCATTTATAATGAATAGTAAATAAGCAAACATGGGCTAGCTGTCTACATAGGTATATAGCTTCATCAAGAGACGCTGGTGACATCCTGATAATGGCTTGCATTTAATAACAGGATTTAACATCCCCATAAAGGGAGCAGGCAGTCATCTGTTGTCAGAACTGTGAGATAGTTTTCTTGTATTACACTTTCACAAATTGCTTGTGAAATAAGGTCAGGCGGCAGCAGAGCGAGATGCCATTCCTCCCAGTTCCCAGCTGGAGTGGGACCTGCTGCTGTGGATGTGTGGAGAGCAAGCGGTGCCTTTGCTGGGCAGTGGGGGGGCCCAAATCCCCGTCTGGCCCCGTTGTGGACAGTTGTCCTGACCCAAAAGCAGTGTGGTGGCTGGTGTGGCTGGGGCTGTGGCTCTGTGGTGGGGTCTGGCTTTGAGGCAGAGCCTTGCCAAGGCTGGGCCGTGCATCCTCGAGGTCATGGTGCTGCTCTCATGGGCATGCTCTCATGGCGATGCTCCTGGACCCCTTCCCAGGCTGCATAACCAAAAACCCCCAGCACAAGATGGCACTTGCTCAGTGCTTAGCCCAGCAGCGCAGACCATCCACTGTAATTCCAGACTTTCCCACCCCATGGCAGCCCTGCCGCGTCCCAGGATGTTATTGCAGGCAGCTGCGCTTCCCTGGAATCTCTGCATGGTCTGGATGTGAAGGCAGCCTCTGGGAGCCCGGTGACGGCTGGGCTGTGTGTATGGGGGGGATCAGCTCTCACCCCCTTCCCGAATCCCTGCTCAGCAGCCGGCAGGCTCCGGGGGCGGAGGGGAGGAGAGCTGCACGCCGGGCGAGCGCACGCTGCAAGGCCGTTCGCAGGCTGTATCAAAGGGGTCTGTTGATATCATGGTAACCACAGGGGTGAAACTTGATTAGCTGGGGTTGTGATCAATAATTAATGATGGTTATTTATTATTTGTTAAGTGCCGACACTGTGTTCGCTTCCAAATCCCCTAATGGGTATATAGCCTTGTTCGGCGTCCCTGAGTAGCATTTTTATAATGCTCATAGGTCACAAAAGATTTCACAGAAAGAATATTTTAAAAAAATGTAATCCTTTGTACGGAGAGAACAGAAACATCCCACTGCTGTAAAATTTGCTGTAACCAGGGAGAAAAATTCTCTTCTTTTTCCTAGTGGTTTGATTTCAGGACAGCTCTCAGCCAGCTCAGGAGTTGGTACAGGAGTAGTGCGAGTTCATTTCTGCAGCTCCTGTGCTTCACATGAAGCCGGAGCTGCGCTGAGTGCATCAGAGCAGAGAGAAGTGAGATGTAATGCAGCTGGATTTTAAAAGATTTGAATAATTTAGTTGGCTGGGTCACAGGCAGAACATGCCACTTGTGATACATCTGAGGCTGTGTTAATGCCTGAGGGCTGCTATTCATCCCGGGGCAGAAGGTGGGTGAAGGTCCTTGGCTCTCCTTTAGCTGTGTAGAGGGATGCTGGCACACGCGTCCCTGTTGCCAGCTTGCAGTGGGGGTGGGTGGGGAAGAGGTGCCACCCAGGTGGTTTTAGCTCTCAGGAGAGGGGGGTCTGTGCCTTGGGTTGGACTCTGCACAATGGCAAGGGATTAAACAAGAAGAGAGGACAATGTGATGGGACGGAGAGACCAGGTGGTAGTGGCAGCAGGACAAAATACTTAAAGTTGCAGGAGTTGAAGTGGATGCAACAATTTGGACCCCCATCTGAAAACCAGCTTCTTGTGGGCACCCTGCACTGGTGGGAACTGCTTACAGTGGGCAGGGAGGGAGCTGCGGGCTGTCTGCCCACCTCTGCCCTGGCCAGGTAAGGTGCTGCTCCGTGTCCCTCATGGGCACGACCGCCGCCGTGCTGAGCACCACCGCCTCCTCCTCAAGCACTGGGTGAAAATAACAGGGTTTTTTAAGTGGAAAAAGAAGAACAGCTGGGATTTGAGGAAACACCAAAAGTGGTTATTTATGATTTTGTAGTCTTTATAGACCCCTTTCTAGAGGTTCCTTTAGGGATCTAGGGGATCTAGGATTATAGACCCCCTTTATAGACCGCTTCCCAGAGAACCCCTTGCTACCATGGGGGATGACAACTTGCTGTCAGTAGGAGAGACAGGGAATCGCCCATGGGGACCAGGGACCCAGGGCCAGGAGACATCGCCAGTGGAGCTGCCATCTCTCCTAATTGATCGTACTGGCTCATGTTTTATTTTAATGAACTTAGCAGCCTTTTAAAGCTAATTATATTTCTCGCTCTGTTGCTCCAAGAGATTAGAGAACCTCTTCTAATTTCCGACCTAGACGTAACTCCAGCCAAATCTCCCCGGCAAGGCAAAGCTGGTGCCCCCCTGACACCCACGGGAGCTCCCTGCGTGGTCTGCAGGGCAGGGGGTCCCCCCGCGGAGCCCCTCCGCACTCACTGCGGTGTATGAGCATAGGTTACCAGGGTTAGAACCTGCCACCGAGGCTGCGCTCCCCGGAGCACCATCCAGGCTCACTGCCGCCGTCCCCTTGCAGCAGCCTGTCTGCTCCGTGGCTGCCTCGTAAATCCTCCCGTTCCTAATGCTCCCATTAATTCTGCCATGCTTTGGCTCTCATCCTTTCACTCCGGGCTTCACGGCGTTGGCTTAAACCAGCGAGCACACGAGTATGGATGGTGCGTGATGGATGTAACCGCACAGCTTCAGAATGAATGTGCTTTGGGTGTCAGTGTTATTTGTTGCTGCCTGATGGCAACAAATCAAATTTTTAAGCAAACTCTAGATACTATATGGCCCTATAGTTATCTTGCTGGTCCCGGTGACTTGGACAAATCACTTAAGCTTTGTGCTTGTGGTTTATTTATTTTTTTTTTTTTAACCAGAAACCTTTGCTACCATCCTAGCCTTGCATCACATGGAGCAGTGAAGTTAATCTCCTCTTGCTATGGAGAGAGAATTTGGGATGTATAGGGCTTTATTTCCTATGGAAACACTCTCTAGTTAATCCCTGTTTTGATGCAACAAGAAAGGGAATGAAGGGTTAATGAACCCTCCCCGGAGGGATTAGTCTGGAATTTTTAAGGCTTCTTTAGTCCCACAACATTTATTAAAGGTTTTTTGTTTTGTTTTGTTTTATTGTTGTAATGCTCCATTCAAAGAAATCCCTCCTGGAGAATTTTTTCAATTTGGTCTCCAGCACAGAAATAAACTGGCTTATCTGAGATCTTTTAATATCATATTCAGGGCTTTTAATAAATATGAGTTTCATCAGTGCCTTTTTTTCTTCTTTTTTTTTTTTTTTTTAACTGGTGAGATAATTTAATATTAACACATCACACCTTATCACCCAATAACACTTAGTCCCTGTAATCTTATGACAGGCTAATTTCTGTAGCAACATCCCCTGTGTCAAATCTGCTCCATTCCATTACTACCCCGGTTGCTCATGGAGCCTGGGTTGTTAATGAATATTCTGGCTTCTAAGCTTTTATCTAAGGATTATGAAATGAATTTGGAGTTTAGCTTGAGGGAGTTACAGCTTCATTTTGCCTAGTGGAGTTCGTTCATATCGTTGGCATAAATCGTAGGGGTTTTTTATGCTAAAAATGTAAGATGGGGAACCAAAAATATAGATGTGTAAAATCTCCTGGATGGGCTGGAGTATTAAGTGCAGGTTTGAGAAGAAGGGTTAATTGAAAAGAGAGATGGGGAGAAGGGGAGAAGGCGATGCGGTGCTGCCTGGCTCCCGGGGAAGGGGGGAGCAGCAGTGCGGGGCCCCTCGCAGCTTGCGCGGTCTCCCCCGTGGCCCTGTTGGCAGATATCGGGCGGCAGTTTGCGCTGGGGAAGGAGAGGGTTGGTCCTCACTCTTTTAGGTGGGTCATCTGCCGAGGCAGCGGCGGTGGGGACACCGTGAGCCCCGTCCCGTTCCCGCTGCACTGCAGGTTGGTGCCTCTCCCCTCCTACCTTTCTTGACTGTGATGCTAACAGCTTTCACTTAATTTAATATGTGCAGCTCAGAAGGCTGAAGATGAGGTGAGCTCATTTGGCATAATTATCGGATGTGTCAGGAATGTGAAATTCGAGGCAGCGTAACTGTCCTGGAGCCATCACACCTCCGACAGCCTGTCGGCTGTTGATGCTGCGAGGATGGGAAATGCACCTGCTTCCTCAAGCAGAAAATAGACTGTTAAAAAAATTGGTGAAGGCTAAACTGCTATCGTGCTTTTATGTTTAGCATATGCTCCCCATATCTGCTCCGCTGCCCCCTCCACGCGTTTCCTCGCTCGGCTGTCACAAGCCCCTTGGAGTGGCGCCGGGGCGGGTGACGCCACCCGGGGCAGGTCACGGTGGTGGCAGGCTGCGAAACGGGGGCAAGCTGTTCAAGGAACTCTCTCCCATGCGGCCAGCTGAACGCAGCTCCAGTCACAGACTTGTAACGGAGCGTGTGCTCTTGCTGGTTTGCTGAACTCTCCTGGCAGTGAAGAAAGGGTAAAGCAACGTGCTGCACGTGGACCCTGTGCTCAGCTCAGGGACTGGGGCAGCCTTGGCTGTCCCCATCCCCTCCTGCCTGTGACGGGCAGCTGAGAGCTGTTTGTTCAGGGGAAACTGCAGCCGCTATTCCATGGTTATTGTACAAAGCAACACGGGGCAAAAATGTGGCTGTTGTGAGCAGAGGTGCCTGTTTCATTTTTGTCTGATTTCTACCTGGATTGCTCCGTCATCCCTCACTTGATCTTTTGAAAACCGCATCCTCTCAGTAAATCTCCCATCCCTGCTTCCCTGGCACATGCTCTGGAGCGGTGGGACAAGTCCCTAGCCCACGCCCTGGGGGAGACAGCTTTGGCGGGCTGAGTGCTGCCATTTCGATGCTTTGGAGCAGACCTTTCCAAGCCCTTTGCCAGAGGTACCACCAATAAGGAAATAAATAGATGGCGCTGGGATGCCTGTATCAGACAGGAGTGGGTTTCGGTACGAGGCGATGGTGGTGTGCCCGCTCCAGTTTATACGTGGGAAGCGGGAGGGCATTACCTGGCTCAGTCCTGCCCATCCACACTGCGGAGTGCCAAAATTCACCCGCTGCCCGCATCTCCCTTCCTCAATGAACGCCGAATAATACATTTGACAAAAAATGACTACCTTGCCGTAAATTGGGTATTAGCATATGAATTAGAGTTTAACATATGAAAGGGCTTTTGATGCTGCATAAAATTAATATAGAAAATGACCGTAACGGAATAACAAATTCAACTTCAGAAGTCAGCTCCATCGAGCCCAGCTGACATCGCAGTGGTGGCACAAGGACGCGTGGGCTGGGGAGGGGGGAGAGGCTGGGAGCAGGGGGCATCGCCTCCGACCCCCCCGGAGCAGGCTGGCCCCAGTGTTCAGTGCTGCACCGTGCTGGCCCCGAGCCTCGGGGCTGTCTCTGCCCTGTTATGCTGGGGCTGAGGCAATTCGTGCAGGTAATCCCCCCATTTGTATTCTGGCACTTGCTTCTCGTTTATTTGGGCAAGTGATGGTTTATTTTTGGTCCATGGCTTTTGTCCAGGGTGATCGTTTTGTTACTGATGATTAACCTGGGGCTTTTTTCCACTTGAGTGTTAAATATCCTGGCCAGGGTGGCTTTCAGCTGCATCGTTAATATATCCAGGACAGAGAGGATTTAAGAGAGCTGTTGAGCTATGTTGTGATATTGTTAAAAACAATCTGTGGATATAAATTATTATTCCAGGCAAAAGGTTTTCTAGGACAGAGTTAAGCTGGTAAAGACAGGCCATTTATTTTCTGAGAGGGGGGAGAAGAAAACCAAGCTCTTATTAAAATATGAAAGGTATGAACACGGTTAAACGTGGTTTAGATATCAGCAGCTCACTGAGCTGCCACTCATGTTGCTGAGCTGCCACGTGGGCTCTGAGCGCACTCTTAGACTGACCCAACTGCAAAAAACAAGGTCTTCACTTAAGTTGCCTTCCCTGAAGTTTAAAGTCAAGATGCTTTACCTTGTATTTGGAGCAAGAGCACTCAACTGATGAAGAGCAGCCTGCTGAGATGCCATAACGTGTTTGCATGCCGTCGGGCATCCACCCAACGCAGAAGGTCTTGGAAATATGAGTTGCAAAGCTTGAAGATATTTTCTAGTCAAATAACTGGAAAAAACCTGACGGGTACACAGCCCACTTCTGCAGTGATCAGTGCGGGGTGGTGGTATGCAATAGCATCTGTCAGCCGCTGACACGTTCCCTACAGGCAGTTTTCAATATAGAGGGAGAAAGTGGAGACACTGTTATTTTCCTGCACCTCTGGTAGAGAAACAGGGCTGGTTTTGTGCCCTGTGCATGGTTGGCCATGAGGCTGGACATTGTGCTGGTGCTTGCATCCTGACTTTGGAACTGCCTGTGCAGCTCCTGTAATTGTAGGCAAGCAGCACCAGTCTGGGCTTTGTGTCTGTGCCGAAATATCGCAGGTAGCCTGCGAGAAGTGTGGGCAGAAAGACTTGTGACTAAGTGTGCAGGAGAGACAAAGCTGGGGAGAGCTGCAGGGGTTTTGGGGAACAAGACTAAGGTTCAAAATGATGGTGGGGGAGTTAGCTGCATCTGGGGATGCAGGGCCAGAGGGTTTTCTCCCTTGACCAGCGCTCTTTCCCAGAGCCAGCCGGTGTGTGAGTAGATGCTGTGCTCTTGGTCTCAGTGAGTGACAAATCTTTTAGGATGGCTTCTTGTGGGCAGGGGTGCATGGCAGAGAAGGGAGTGCAGAGTCCCACCAGACCCAAACCTTTTTGCCTGTGAAACTTTGCTTCCTTGCTGTAATCCTGCAACATGTGATCAAGCTCTCCATGACTTTTATTTCTCTTCCAAATTCCCTGAGAAGCCCCCCAGACATTTACTATTTCCAGGGAAATCCCTGCATTTCTTCATCCCTGCAACATTCTCTGCCACATTTTCACTCCCTTGCAGAGTTTTGTGGATGGTGCTGCCCCATTAACAATCCTGCCCTTGGAGTCTCGGCAGATGTCAATCTCTTTCCAGCTCTGGGTGTGCTGTCTTTGTGATGTGCAAAGCCGTCCACACTGGCCTGGGTCTAGTCCAGATTGAGAGAAGTCCATGGCTTCATGGCTGTCCCTTTTCTTTCTCTTTGGTTTTTTTTTTCTTTTTTGTCTGTGAGCAGAAAACCCTTAGGTTGTATGTATGCCTAAGATAATAACATAATTATACCCTCCCAACTGCTGTCTAGAAACGCTCTTGCCATGAGTGCCAATTAAAATAAATGCAGATTATTTGGAACTTAAAGGACAAACAAATCACTTTTTGTCTAAATATCAGCCAGGGTGCTGAGGCCATCAAGGTGTTTTGCATTAGTGCCTGCATTTAAGATCTGTATCGCTTCCTCTTAGCAGGGAAAGGACCTCAGCCTCCTAACTGGAACAGGCAGGCAATCGTGGCCCAGGGTTTTTGCTGGGCTGGCTTCTGTAGCCAAGGGTGAATTGAGGCAGCGTCTTGCTGCCCTGCCCGGTAAGCTGTCTTTGGATGGAGGAGCAGACAGGGCTGCCTGCTCTGATGGCTCAGCAAGCAACCACTAATCTACAGAGCTTGCTCTCAATTCACAGCCAGGCAGAGCAAACCAAATAGAGACAACTGCGCTCTGTCCTGAGGGTTAACTACCTGCTGAAATACTAATTGCAGTGAATGGTGTCCGTCAATTATAGCAAAGACAGTTTGCTTCCTGCGAGGATGCAGGGGGAGGGGGAGGGAGGGAGAAGCCCTGATCCTGATCCTCTCAAATGAGCTTTCTGCTAATCACCTGAGAGATGGGAGGCTTTGGGAGACGGGTAATGAGTGGAACATGAGCTTCCCTCACCAGCCTGTAACTAGCATGTCCTCGGTCATCCAAAGCACCCCTTTGCCTTGATTGTCCGTTCTCTGGTTCATACTCACAGGTCCCTAGTTGGCCCCTGGCTGCCTGCTGTTGGGAAGGGCTGAGGTGTCCACAGCCATCCCAGACTGCTTCTCCTGGGATTTTCTGTAACCACCTTGGCCTGTGGTCACCATGGAAATCACCATCACTTGGGCACCTTGGTGCCTTTTTGAGGGTCTGGATTTACAGTGAGACCCCATGTCCTGCCAGGTCTGTGGTGGGATCATCCAACAGGCTGGGTTAAAACTTCCCTTTCCTTCCTTCAGGCAATTATTTTAATTGCAATACTATGATACTACTAATAAAAAGAGGGATTTCGCACTCTTGCCAGCTTTGGGAATCTATTGTTCGGGCTGTTTACCTCCCTTTTGTTCTGAGGAATGATTAATTGTCTCCTTGGACAAGGTTGTCGTCTAAATTATACTAAATTGGTGGTAATTTATGTAATATTTCTCACTTCATACAGTAGCGATTTTCTGTTTACAGATCCTTCTGCCAGAGGCCGCTTTTGGGGATGATCAGCTCTGCAGCTGAGCCGTCCTGGAGGGACCAGAGCAACCCCAGAGCCACAGCTCTGCACCCTGAGGTGGCTGGGGCTCCCAGGACCTGGCCTCTGCTGTCCGCTTTTTGCTCCCCAATGCATGCAGCTCCCTGGCAGGTCTGGAGGAGCTTCCACTTCTCCAGTTTATTTGCAAGGAAGAAGGAGCAGGTATCTCTTACAAGTTAGGTTTTTTTTTGCTACGTGCCTGCCATATTTTCCTAAACTCCTAAGTTATTCATAGTGGAGTTACCAAAGCACTGCGTAAGCACTGCATGAAGTGCCGCATCTCTGAGATACCTCTTGGTGCCACTTGGTTTAAATACTGCAGCAAATAATTTTTTCAGACTTTTTAACCAATCTCATGATTGACTTATTCCATGGACATTTTGGGTGAAAGATTCAAAAAATAAAGAAAAAAGATAAAGAGAAAGATAACTAAAATTTTGTTCAAAGAAGAGCAATGAAGTTGGTGAAGAGTCTGGAGCACAAGTCTTGTGAGGAGCGACTGAGGAAACTGACATCATTTAGCCTGGAGAAGAGGAGGCTGAGGAAAGACCTTATCGCTCTCTACAACTACCTGACGGGAGGGTGTAGTGAGGAGGGTGTTGGTCTCTTTTCCCAAGTAGCGAGTGATAGGATGAGAGCAAATGGCCTCAAGTTGCACCAGGGGAGGTTTAGATGGGATATTAGGAAATACTTTTTCCCTGAAAGGATTATCAAGCACTGGAACAGGCTGCCCAGGGAAGTGGTGGAGTCCCCATCCCTGAAGGTATTCAAAAGACATGTAGATGTGGCGCTTAGGGATATGGATTTGTGGTGGACTTAGCAGTGTTTGGTTTATGGTTGGACTCGGTGATCTTAAAGGTCTTTTCCAACCTAAATGATTTTAGTCTCTCGCCCAATCTCCAGCTCAAAGAAGGACTGTGACTAGATCTGGTCAGATGTGATTCTGTGTGGCCATGTCCTCGAAACCTTCAAAGGTGGAGACTTCACCGCCTCTGGTGACCTGTCCCAGGGCTACACCAGTCTACCAGGGGACCGCTTTTCCCTAGTATCTAGCCCAACGTTATATTTTATGTATCGATATATACAGTCTGCCACTACAGTGAAGAATCATCTTCGAAGCTGCCTTTTGGATGGCTGTAGGCAGCTATTAGGAGCAAGAAGTCCTGTGCCTGGCACATCCGTACGGAGAGGAGAGCCCAGGAATTGAGCAAAATCCCCCTGGCACCCTCGGGTGACAGTGCAGCCAGCGCTGTGCTGGGGGACAGGGATGATGTCTCTCCCTCTTACAGCACAGCAGGTTTCTCTTGCTTGGAAATGAGAAGCAGAGCCTTGAAGTAGGGTGTGCCTTCAGCACTGACACATGCCTTCTTCCTGCTTGCCTTTTTTTCTTTTTTTCAGGTCTCAGTTGAAGTTTCAGGTTGTTATTGTAAATTCATCCCAGTTGTATGTCTTCCCTTTGAAAACAAAAAAAATTGATTCTTTTATTTTTCACCTCTTCAGACTTTTTTTTTTTTTGGCATAAGATTTAGTTCAGTCTTCTTGTTAAAAGATAACTAAAATTTTAAATGTCCTTGCTGAGTCCATTCAGGTTGGGGGTGACTGTGTTCTTGGTATTACAATGCCAGCATTTCTTTTAGTTTGAGTTTCAGTTTTTCTTGCCAATCTGTACTGCAGCTGGGTATTCTGGTATGGAAGAATTCAGAATATGTTTTTTCCTGATTAGCCACAGGGGCATATCTCTAAGCAAAAATCTTTCCATCTGGGAAGAAGGGAATGGTGCAGGTGATCTGGAGAAAATACTATGGTGACAACCAAATTTTTCCATAAATAAATATGCCCCAGTCCTGCTCACTCTTCTAGTTCTGATCTTAAACCTGGGATTCACAGAGCAGCACACTGCTATAAACCTTCGCAGTGTGAGGAAGGAGCATTGGCTGTGTTGAGAGAGCCTCCCTAGCAGAAGCCAGTAGCATTTTGTCATGTGTTTTTTGCAGAAACACCTACAGAAAGCCCCCAAGGGCTTAAATTAGGCTTAGAGCAGAGGGAAAAGATATTTGCTGCCTTTTTTCAGTTTTGTTGTTTGGCCAAACATTGCCTGTGGAGGATATAGGATGTTGTCTCTCCTTTGCTGCTTTGCCATTAAGGGTTTTTTCCTTCAGTTCAGACATTCATCTAAATGAACAGGGTATGTGTTTTTGACCAAATGCAGGCATTAGATTAAACCTATTTTGCAATAAAAACCCCCCAACTTATTCTCTGCAAAAATTCTCCATACTCTGCAATTGCATATCTTGCAAATGCATTGCAGCACCTTGTGTTCAAGGGACACAAATAAGCATATGGACTGTCTGACTTTGTGCAGGAGATTCCCAGAAACCTCTTCATCCGATGGGAGGTGGGTTGTTTTCTCTTCTTTGGCAGAAGGTCTGTTTGTGTTTCATGGTCCGTCCTGGGCTGGGCAGGGACTCCTGGATGAGTGGTGGAGTTGTGCTGACCGTGTCAGGCATGCAGGTGTGGTTGAGTGGCAAAGAGGTACAATTGGCTGGAGTTTTAGGAGAATTCCAAAACTTTGTGTTTTCCTGTCACTATCTCTTGCCTCCTTTTTAAGTTATAGGTCATCTGCAAGACCTAAGGTGAGACAAACACCAATGCCCATGGTCCTACAGCCACTGGGTAACAACACAGCTTTTTACTAATACACCCTTACCCTGTCCCATGCCATCAAACCTAAACACCTTCCCTCCTCTCCAGTCCACCAGCTGATCATTGCCCCTTTTTAAGCACATGGAAACGGTGCAGAGAAGGAGCTTTGCCATGAGCCTTTGGATAATGAGAGGGCAGGCATTGGGGCTGCATATACTGTAGGCACCAGTTCATCTTCGATGATGAGATGCTGGTGAAGCAGGGGGGCCCTGCTCCTGCAGATGCAGCCACCCCCCTGAAGGTGATCTCCAGCTTAGACTCTGGAATGAAGCTGCTCTGCTGTTTTTTTCCCCCCTTTTATTTCTTTTTTCCTTGTCGTTGGAGGCATTTCTGCATTTGGGGAGTGTCACGGGCCTTCCGGCTCTGTCACTTCAAAGCCTGTCGTCCTTAATGGCATTTCTCTCCAGCCCGTTCCCGCCTGCCTCTCCCATTGTGGTGCAGCCCCCCTCCCTCCTGCGCCTGCTGCCTTAATTCTTTATGGACAAAAACTGACTTTAGCACAAGTCTCCTTTGATCAAAGGGAGCCTTATCCGGTCCCAGAGACAAGCGCATCCCAGGGAGATGGCAGAAATTAGGTCAGCTCTGTGGCGCTCAGCGTTGGGCAGACGGGGCTGCCTCCCGCCTCCCCTGCCGGCACGGGGCTGCCAGCAGCCCTCCTCCTGCCTTCAGGGAGCTCTGGGGGCAAGGCTTTGCTTGGAGGTGCCTGGGGTCCCCCCAGCCCTCCCACGCGGGGTGAGCAGCCTGTCCTCGACCTGCCAGCCTCCCCTTGCTGCCTCCTGCACCCTCCAACACTGGAGCCCAGCCAGCAGCTCTTCCCCTTTTATCTCAGGGTGCCCTGAGATGTTGGGGCAAACGTGTTCGTTCAGGGTGATGCTGGCCTCTGCCGTGCTGACAGGATGGGGTTGGTCAGGCTGGCAGCAATGAGCACTCTGGGCTGGAGAAGGCTTGTTAGAAACTGGTTTAATCCCCTTGCCACTTATGCCAGCAGAGCCCAAGTCCCTTTACCAGCTATGCCACTATATCAGTCATCTACGTGACGGGACCAAATCTCACTGGGAATGGAATGCACCGCTACTGGGACAGGACTCACCTTGCATCTTTGAGCTGACTGTTTGCTTTTCTTGGGTGCCCGCTAGCCTGGGTGCCCGCCAAGGCAGTGGGCAGTGTGGGAGAGAGAGGAGGGACCTGCAGCTCGGCTCAGCTCAGCTTGATGGACAGGATCACACCACAGCCCCCAAGCAGCATTCAGCTCAGCCCCCTGACCTTTTGTACAGCTCATTAACAACAAATGCTGAAGAGAAGGAGGGCAGAGCCATGATAGAGCAATTTATATGTTAATGCCGAAAGTACCAAATAAAAGCAAGCCCACTGGCGTTCATTAGAAAAAAAACATTATTGAATTTTCTTGTATGTGTCTGTGTTTGGGTTTTTTATTCCATCGTGGCAAGACAAATCACACTGTCAAACCACCTGTTTGGCTTCTTGGTTCTCCAGCTGTATCCTTGCTGCAGCCGGGCACGTGTTAGGCCCAGGTTTTCCCCTGCCTGGGTAAGGTGGGGAGTGAGACAGGGAGGCTCTAGCCTCTGGGGTCCCCAATAACCCCTGGAGAGGGACATCACACCTCTGCTGCCCACCTGGGACACTAAGGCAAGTCCCCAGAGACTTTGCAAAGATTTCTGAGACTGTGAAAACCCTTCCTGCCTCAGCTCCGCACCCATCGGCAGCAACCATAGCTTTTTCCATGGGCGTATGACCCGGCACTGGAGGCACAGGGAGGCTTTTTGGCCTCCAACTCACTGACCTGGAGCAGGCTTTTTGTGCAGCCGTGCTCATGCATCTCCCAGACCATCTGCAGTGTGATACCTGGACTCGGCTGGCTTCCAGATGGCTGCTTGTGTGTTTGTGGGGTAACAGCAACACTGCCCCATGCTTGGCATTCTGGGTACCCTTATGCAAATGCATGTAAATACAAGACCTACCCCATTGACATAATGATGGGATTGGTTGCTTTGTCAGATGATAGCTCAGACACATTTCTTCACGCTTCTTGACACACAGTGTCTGGAGATTTCCAAGACAGACTTTCTGCAGCTGTGCAAGGGAAAGCTATTCAAATGGGAGGGAGGGAAATATGGAAAATAATCAGTGTTACAGTATCACTATCAAATATGTAGAAACCCATGTCCTGGAAGAGATGTGCTCATTATCTCACAAACCATTGTCGTATCAAACACAAGAGCTCACTCTGGGATGCTTGTGCCCACAGCCAGGCATCGCACACCCAAAGCAGGTGCAACGCGCAAATGTGTCCTTGGCCTTACCCCTTCCTCTACTCCAAGGAGCCAATTTACATTTTTTTTTGTTGCTTATATTGGAGTTAGAAATAATCCTGAGCCTCACGATGGGGCAAAAAATATTAACCCTTTCTTCTCTGCATTAGTGAGGAGCTGAACAGTTGGCAGCTCCTGCAGAAGATGGGTTTGCAATGAGCACATCTCGCCACGTTGGGGTTTTGTCTGCTGCAGCTGCACAGCCAGCCTCAGTGAAGCTTTTGGCTGTGTCTGCTGACACAGTGGCAGCATGGTGGCATCCAGCATCGCTGTTGAGCAAACCATCACTGTGGCTCCGGGGCTCCGATTTTGAGCCCGTGCTCTGGCCTGGAGGCAGCTGGGAGCTACTGCAAAGCAGAACCACTGTCAGGAGCTTCAATTTACAGGGGACTCTATCTGCTGGGAAAAACAGTGAGGGCTTAACGAAGGTTAAAAATTGCTGTCCGGGTGCGCGGAGTCGGGAGGTCTCGCTGGAGAAGGAAGGGGGGCTGCTATGGCCCCAGCCTGAGCAGGAGTCACAGCAGCGCACAGACCTGGCATTTTAATGAGCAATTTAATGAGGAGTCACATCGACTGGCAGCTCCTGGCTGCCTGAAGGGACAGAAAACCTCGCCCTGGTGCTTGTATCATTTTGCTGCTTCCCAGTGTGCTTTGGTACCTCCACCTGGGAGCAGATGAATGCCTGCCAGCTCTAGCAGGAATTGCTCTAGATACTTGGCTGTCTCTTTGTTTATCCAAAATGACTAGCTGGGTGGGCTGGGGCCTTAGTAAGTTCATGATTGGACTGGTGGCTAAAAAACCGCTAGATTTCCCAGTGATTTGGGCAGCCTATTCCTTGTGCGCCAGTGTTGACCCTCAGAAATTAACTGAAAAAAATCACAAAAGCTCAAAAAATCCATCCCAGAGAGGGTGTTCAGGGTAAAAGACTAAAATAATGCTACTTAATCATGTCATACAAGGAGTTGATAAAGAGTAACGGAACACAGATCTGACGTGGTGAATTCATATCTGAACACCAGACACCACTTTTATTACATCCATAATATATCTCCATTGATGCAAGATAAATACGATAATAACATTTCATCTTAATCTCAAGGAGATAAAAATAATGCCTGTTGGCAAGATGGCGCTCCCGCTGTTTTTTCTGGCCATTAGTCCATGGGAATCGTTGCTTCAATCCCTGTCGGGCACACGCTTTCTGGTCCTATAACTTCCACTGATCTCAACTAAATCTAAGCCCACCCCAGCTGCATGGAGTATTCGTTTAAGCTCAGTGGCTGCTCGCATTCTACTCTCTGCTCCTGTCAGCTCCGGAGGCATGCGGTGACCTCCTGCAGCATCGTCCCCTCCATCGCCTCTCCGGTGCAGGAGGGCTGAGCCCTGGCAGGACTCCACCGGCCACCCAGGTTCCAGGAGGGAAGAGGCGAGGAGAAGCTCCCTGGGTGTACTTTTCCCAGCTCATTTCCAGCCCATGGCAGAAGATCTGAAGGAGGTCTTGTCTCCCACATGGTACCTCCTGGGGCATAATAATTAATCAGTTCCCAGCTGCTATCTACCTGGGAATTAGCTAATTTCCTGAGGATTAGTCTAATTGTCTAATTATTTGTTATATCACCTCTCCTCCTGCTCCTCATTCATTGTTTGACTGCCTTATTTGTAAAATATCTTTAGTCTCTTTTATTTGAAGACATTCAAGAGACTTATTTTGGGGTTTGGTGTGGGTTTTTTTGGGGTGGGTTTTTTTTTTTTTTTGCATGCATTTCTTTCCTGCAGAGTCCTTGCTGACACAAACCTTTCCTTAGCCTCCCTGAGAGCAAGAACTGGGAGGTTTGGCTCTTATGGTGTGTCATCTCCCCTATTCCTACATGAAAGGTCTCTAATCCATTTTTGTTCTCATGTTTGCCTTGCCTGACTGGCTTCTGAGACGGTATTACAGTGCAAAAGGGATGCGTCTCTAGAGAAGATGCTCTATGAGAACACCTTGACAGGAGTTTTAGGGTTAGGACCTAAATGTGATTTTCTCCTTCGGTGGGTGTTTAACTAATTGTTTGTCCTTGCCTCTAAAGAATCCACCTGCATTTGCAGAATCTGCTCCTGCCTCGAGACGTGGTTGTGTGTCAAAACACCGGTCCTTGTTCACAGGGCACAGAGGTCACCCCCCAAAAAAAGCAAACAAAAAAAGGAAATTGCCCACAGAGCAGCCTTTTGTGACCGTGGATGGATATGTTTGGAAGTGCAGGGATGGATTCTTGTTCCCCCATTCCAGCTGCCTTTGCAGAGGGACTTAGAGGCTCTGTTAAAGAAGTAGCCAAATTGTTGAGCTCTACGCAGGACCCTCGTGCTCTGGCCTTACTAGCTGGTGTAAGCTCCAGCTGGCTTTTACATCCTTCACCTGCAGTGATGTGCAGGGAGCTGGTCTAAATTTTTATTTGAGGCTGAAATAGCCCTGATTGTGTCCAGAGTTAAAAGTGAATTAAAATATGCCTTCATTGGTGAAAAAGGAGTGCTTGCTCTTTTCTCTCCACTTTGGTACTAGAGCTAGTAGCTGATGTTTGGGGGGGACAGTCTGGCAAAGCTGCCACCGTCACTCAGGCAGAGAGTGGCTGAATCTTGGCAGATAATAATCCTCTACTGATTTTGCCTTGTTTTTACAATCATTTGAGAATTCTCACTAAGCAGTAGGAGAAAATCTTCTGATCCCCAGAGGGTTCTCTTGTTCCTCTCATTCTCTCAAGGAAATAAGAACAACAAATAAACAAAAAACAAAGCAGAAAAAATTAAACCCATGAGTAAACCATAAATAATGGGGAAGAGCTGGCTGCGAGTGCTTTGATGTTCAAGTGCGTCAGTTACTTGTTTTGCTTCTTTTCCTCATAATTTTCCTGTACTTACTTTCCCAACTTTTCATAGCCAGGATTTCAGTACCAGACATGGCTCCTCAACAGTCCGTGAGCATTTCCAGCCCTGCACAAAGGAGCGTGAGCTAGGCTGGGCATGAGTGGTTTTGTTTCTTGGCTGGACGCTTGTGTCAGAGGCTTCTGGGGATCTGCTTTGGGCGGTCATTCCTCTGGGACAAGTCTGTCTTGTAAGGTCTTAGCTATGTTTTGATGTGTTCCCAGAATTTGTGTGTGTGTGTGTTTGTGCATTGGCTTACTGTGTATGTCTATGCTGGACTCAGGTGTCAGGATTGACGTAGGCTGAGGTTTGTGCCCATGTGGTGGTTGTCTCTGGGGCTTCTTGTGGATTGGAGGTGACTCTGAATAGCTTCCCATGGTGTGGAGAAGGGGGCTGTGTGTGCATGCACACATGTGTGCTTGGGGACAAGGATCTGCACATCTTGTCCGTGTGCAATGTTTGCAAGAGAAGCCATTTCCACGTGCTAGCAGAACCATTCTGCTGCTCAGGGGAGCTTGTTGGCTTATGCAACTGAAAATATTATGACATTCAAAAGAAATAATTTATAAACAGCAGACGTTTCCAAAACTATGATAAAAAACCCCCAACAACCAGAGCACCAGCCCACCCAGTATGTGCATGTGCCTTGACTTGGAAAAAGGTATCTAGACAGAGCAACTGCTGAGAATGCCAACGGAGGTCAGCTCTGGAGCAGCACTGAGATGCACATGATGCCAAATGCCTAATAAGAAATTTTGAAGTGATACAAAAAGGGCATCTGAAGGAAATTAAACCCATGCATTTTTTATAAGAAATAGGGGGAAGAATGATATGAAGTGGGGAGATGTAAAGTGGGGAATGAGGAAGGAAGAGGGAAAAACAGTAATGAAGAGGCAGCAGAGCTGAGTCACAACGTGAAACACTTTGACAGTGAGCTGTGAGCAAAGCTGGAACGCTTTGCAGCCGGCAGGCAGCAATGTGACCCTGTCCCCTGCCTTCCCCAGCCTGGCAGGGGTCAGAGCAGGACTGCTGCCGGGTAGACGGGTCCTGATGAGGGGAAGGGGTGGCAGAGGCTGACACTGCTGTGTACCCCTTCCCTGAGTGCCTTTCTGATACAACTGTAAAAATATATTTCAACATCAAAACATGTTTTAATTTGAGCTTTCAGTTTGATTGATTTCATTTCTTCTACGTCTGCTAAGTAATGACATGAGCATTTTCAGAAAATGCCCTTCTAGTGCTCTCTAATTACTTGTTTTTTGGACTATAATCAGCCCTCCTCCTCCTCCTCCTCCGCCTTCTCCTCCTCCGCCTCCTCCTCTTCTTGGTCCCTGCAGTCCCTGCCCAGGCAGTGGCAGCAGCCAGGAGGAGAAGGTGGACATCTCCCTCCTCCTTGTGCTCCAGCAGGGCTGGGCAGCTGGTGCAGATCACCCATCTGGAGTGCAGAGCTGCTGGCTAAAAGCCCCTGTCCAGCTGTGGCTCCTGGGTACACATCTGCCAGATACCCCATGGACCGACTGCAGCTCTTTGCATCTCTCCCTGCTCCCACCGCTGCACCAGTGCCCACCACTCATCTCTCTCCTTACAGCCCATGTAAGGAGTCCATGTACTCTCCATGGACCCATGGATCTTCTGTACTTCTCCAATTTTAGTCCCTTTCGCATACCATCAGAACACATCACCTGCAGCCCCTGACTTGGTGGCCATCAGCCTCTCTGGTATGATTACATCGGTCACCCTAAGGCGTTACAGAGATGTAACTAATCTGAAGGACCTGGTCAGTTCTTTCCCAGCTGACTATTAATCACTGTGTTTGCCCCAGAAACCCTTTGGCAGAGATCCACATCTCTTGACCAGCTTCTAGCAACCCACAAAATAGCCTCCAGGGGTAGTCAGTGATGTAGTTTCCCACTCACATCCATAAGTGCCTGCTAATCTGTTCGCCATCTGGGTAAAGATCTGGATGAAACAGGTGAATGTCTGGTATTGCCACCTGAAAATTACTGAGCAATGCAAAAGACCTAGGGAGTATAGAATTGTGGAGTGAAGGAGGTCTCAGGAAGGATCCAGCCAGCCCCTCAGGGAGGCTGGATCAGGTAGCCCCGCCTGGCAGGAATCTGTGTCCACAGTTGACAAATGTGGTAGGTGCCAGCTCAGACTCCTTAGCTGGGATCTCCATCTCTCCTTGGCTAAAGATGGAGCTTCCATGGCTCCCTTTTTTGTGATCGCTGTGTTCATGCCCTCCATATTGCATTAACTGCCAGAGAGAAGGTTCACAGCACAGTGTCTGGGTACCTGGCACATTAAATCCAGAAAACACAATCCACTGCAGCCATAAGTTATTTTATTTGTTAAAGACTTCTGATAGCTGTTCCTCCTCCTAGTTTGTGTTGCCTTTTACTTGTTCTTCCAGTTTGGCCCTGTCTGGGAGTCAGTGGGGTTTCTGGACTTAGGGAACCTTTTCCCTGCTAGGTTTATAATGTTATCTAGAGCCTGGGTTTATGCAGTGTTGCAAAAACAGCCAAAACCAGTGTGGGCATCCTGGAAGAAGGAGGCCACATTCTACTTTAATAATAACTTGGTCTCCCTGGAGGCTATCACATGTAGACAAGCTTCAGAAAAGGCTCATAAAGGACCTTAGCAATCCCCCTAATTTTCACTCCTTTTTGCACATCCCGAGTCCATCATGGTTGAGTTACTTAAGCAGAGCAGGTTGTGCATTTGCAGGTGGTTTATTTTTTCCTAGAAAGACAGAGAATTCATACAAACCTGGTGCTGTCTCATCCCCTGGGTTAGGGCTGAGGGCTCATGTTCATGTTCAGCATTGCTCATTTGTTCCCAATTCCATGAATGAATTGCTTTTTAGAGAGTCTCCTTGGGGAGGTGCTGTGCGTTGGAGAGAGCTCATTCAGATACTATTAGTCCTGTCACCATTACCTACATCATCCTAGAGTTTCAAGCTCCTACCACTCATGTGGTTGCTGTGTCCTTATGGACATGAATTTCTCCAGTATCGAGGAAGACAGAGGCCCAGCCTGAAGACATCTGCCATAGTTATGGCTGAATGAGCACAGAAGGCAACCCTGCCCAAATGCGATGTCCATGTGCAGGCTGTGCTTTCTGAGCTGCTGCAGGAACTGGACCAGCGACCCCAAAAAGGACCTTCTCCAGCAGGTCTCCTTCTCTGTGGGAGCTGTCTTGTGGCCATATGAAAACCCTAATATTTTCTTTATATCCTGGACTTTTCCATCAATAAGAGATTAATTTGGGGAAGGTGGTTACCTGTCAGAGCAAAGGTCCATCTACCCCAGCATCCTCACCTCCAAAAGTGGCCAAGGGAATGGGTTCAATTCAGGGAAAAGAGCAGCTGCATTTCCCTAGCCCACAGCCGCTCTCCCTGCCTGCAGCTCAGGAACTTTCTTGAGGGGCTGTGTTTAATAATGTTGATGGACTTTTTTCCTCATGAATTTGTCTAATTGGTTTTTGTATTTCTGGATATCCATTTTCTGGTCTCAGCCAAGGAAAGGTTAATGAATTAGAGCCCTTAAAAGTGCCCAAAGGATTTTAAAAGAAAGAATTCTCTAAACACAAAGCCTCATGTTCTCATACTGTCACTAAAAGCTGCAGGATTGTTTTGAGGGTGGTTGGTGCAAGTGTGGGGACCCCAGACCTATCCCCCTCCCAACCAATTTCCCGACCCAGAGAAATTGGGGTGGTTTCTCTGGGTCTGCCTGAAACCTGCCATTCCCATTAAAGCTATTTTGTTTTGTGCTTGGAGGGTTTTGTTTCCTTTTATTTATTTATTTTCTGTTAGAGGGGGAAGGAGAGTTTGGACTGTTATTATTTCAAATGTGCAGCCTGAAAAGCAACAGCTGCTTATTATGGATGAGTTTCATGGGGCCCAGAAAGCAAAGGAGAGAAGAAATGTAAAGGAGCGATGTTTGGCACAAGTGGAAATGAGCAGCATGAATACAGACCTGCTAGAGCAGAGGTGTCCACAGGAGAGAGGTTTCAGCCACGTGGTGCTGGTGGCAGAGCCCTGCGGAGTGGGATGTGTGGCCATGGAGAAGGGGGGACGGGGTCCTCACTCTGCTGCCCCAGTGCTGGGCCAGGTGTGCTGGTGCGGCACTTCAACATCTGCCGGGGGCTGAGGCAGCTGTCAGCCCCAGGGATGCTCTACTGGTCCCCTCGTCCCCCTCACGCCACCCATGGGTCTGTGCTCTCCTCTATCTAGGCTGGCAGAGGACATCTGGATTTGGGAGAAACGTAGCTTTACCTCTGCCTGTGCATGGGCAGGGAGAGCAATTGCTCCAGCAATGCAAAAGGGCAGCAGAGGGACTAAAAAGGTGCCTGTGAGCCATCCCCTCTGTTCGTGGGGTGCTATATTTAAACGCAGCACTGGTCTGTGGCTCCTGGCTGAGAAACGTTGGTGGCTCCAGAATGACAGAAGTGGCTGGGCAGCAGCAGAGCAGCGTGGGGACAGATTATGCAGGGAACACACTGATAATTACTCGGCTCCCAAACCTGGAATTTGGGGGTGTAGTTAGGGCACATAGGTTATAATTAACCACAGGGACTGAGCACACAAGCTTTCAAGGTATAAAAGGAGCTTAATGGTCTCCTTGAGCCATGGCGGTGGCTGTGGTACCCTGCCTCCTGGGAGAAGGTACAGGTGTAAAACTCCATCTTGTCTATATAGCTGTGAAGGACCTCTGTAATATCCCTTTTAAATGCATTTTATGGAGAGGGTCAAAGACGGGGCAGATGAGGTTACACACTGCATGGTGGGTGCCTCGTGCTGGTCTGGGAGGACAGCAGTGAAGCCCCAGCATCAGTGCTAATGGAGTAGGGCCAAGCCCCCAGGGACCATGAAGGAAAATTCTTCTGGAGGCCTGCATGCATCTCCAGGCTCTGATCACCCTGATCAGCCTCACCTGGGGCCTGTTCTCACCCGCCCACACACCTCCAGCCCTCAGCCAGGGGCTGCATTTAAGCTCAGGTCTTTGATTCCTTTTACTTCTTCTGGCTGGGCTGTGTGGGTGCTGTACCCTGCCTTGCTCTTTGGCCCATCTTCATTACTGTGACAAGCACTTACTGCAAAACTGTCTCTCCTTCTCTGGTACTGAGCCCCTTGTTGGTGAGGTTGCTGTCCCTGTCAGCTCCTGGCTCATCTTCCTTTGCAGGGCAGCCCCTCTTGCTGCTTCTTGACACTTTATCCCCAGGTAGGTCAGATTTTGGTTTTATTTAATGCTTTTTATTAATAGAAGAGCTGATATTAAGCTGCAGTGTGGTTTCTCCTTGAAGTTGTCTCATCTGCTGCTTGAACAGATGAGCAACTAAGCCCCAGCAGTAAAAATGTCAGTGCAGACCTTGGGGAGGGGGAGACTTGGGGGTTTGTGTAGGGGGAAGGGGTTGTTGCAAGGTCTGTGTGTTACTGCTACAACTCTGGCAGCTGCTGGTGCTCTCGGCACCACTTCCAGGTGAGCAAAGCTTGCTGCACTGTGCAGACCCTGCTCTGCAGGAGGTGGAAATTGCTCAGACTAAAGAAATGTTTTTACTCAGCTTTCCCCCAAAATTTTCTTCCTGCTGTTCTCAACCTCTGAAGGCTGAGAGGTTGGCTGTGCCAGGCTACTGCAGGATTTAGGAGCTGATTTTAAGGGCTCGGAGTGAGATGCTTCCAGCTGCTGGCAGAGTTTTAAAGCACCAGAGGCTGCCTGCAGTACATTCTGATGCACAGCTACTGATGGGGGCATGGAGGGATGAGTACAACCAGGGAAAAGAGCTCAGGAAACAGAGAGTGTGAAACTAAGGATGAACTGAGGGGAGGAAAGGAGAACTGGAAGCAGCTGGCGGTGAATTGTAATAAGGTGACAAGAAGCTAACACTTCAGCAGCTGCTTGGTGCACCCGGTAACCCAACACATTTAATGAGATGCTGCCTGCTGCTAACCGAAAGGGTTGGTTTCTTTAAATAAATATTATAATAATAGATGGGAGATTGCTCCAACAGTCCCTCCCAGCTCTCCCCGTTTCACCTGACAGTATGTTATTGAACCTGTGGTTTCTCCACATGCTGTGGCTACTTTCTGTGACCAGCTGCACTCCAAGGCAAGCACGAAAGGCTTGGGCTGTGGAGGGGACATCTGCTTCCCTGGTGCTACTGGAAGCGCTGGTCCTGCCTGCTCTCATGGAGATGGGCTATGGCCTAAAGGAGGAAGGTTCAGGCAGGCTGCTTGGGCACCTCTTGCTGAGGTTGAGTGAATGCAAAGCAAGGGCTGGGCATGGACCCTGGGCAGGCATTTGGGCTGCTGCAACTCCAACAGCTCCTCCTCTGGTCAGATGTGTGGCTGTCCCTCCAGGGTCTGGCCTCAGATGCATGTTGCCTTGAACGATACCCACAGCTGCTTTTATCAGCTTAAAGCTGACTCTGAAATCCACTTTAGTTCCCTCTCTCATGCCAGGCTGATGCTTAGTTACCAAATGTAGCTGGTGCTGCACCTGCTTTCTGTGCTGCCTGGGTACCTACGAGAGCCTGGGGCGCTGCTCTCGCCGGTCTGGGGAGGGTCTGGGCTGGGAGAGGAGGAGGGCAACGAAGGTGGATTGGCTGGGCTGTGGGTGTTTGTGATCAGATCTGTTGGGGATGAGCGTGCAACAAGGCTAATACCACTCTATAACACATGTTTAGACCTTTAGGTGAGATGCTGATGTTCTTAACTAGGATGCTGAGTTGCTTTTTGTTGAAACCTGCTGTGGTTTTAATGGATGCATCAAGGTGCTGACCAGTGCTTGTAACCAGCCTTGAGACTGGCTAAAGCAGCTGTGCTTAATGGCAGGGCAAATCCCTTCCAGCAGAAGTGGCAGGCTGGCAGATTCCCTTTGCTCCTCTGGAACAGCCCAGCGCTCTCAAGTAAGATGAAAAGCTGGGAATACTGGCCAGGTGATTGAAACCAAAGGAAAAGTTTAAAAGCCCCAGCTGCACAGCTGTAATAACAGACTGCCAAGCATTTTGCTGCAGTACAACTGTAAGATCATTCCAGATTTTATTGCTCCTTCAGGCCATGTTGCAGATCCTCCTCCTGTGCTCTGCCACCAGCTGCAAAGCAAACTGCAAAAGGAAGGGGTGAGAGGAGCTGGGAGATCAGTAATGGACCAGCCAGAGCTCCTCTGCTTCAGCAACTGCTTTGCTCAAAAGTGCAACTGTTTGTAATTCTTTCCATGAAAAGTACTTGTTTTTAACCTAGTTTTTTGATAGTTTCTCTCTAGCCTTTGTGGCCACATAGTCACGGGTTTTACTTCTCCAAGCAAGATCAGGTGCCATTCCTCCTGTTTCTGCTTTTCCTAGAGTGCTAATTTTCTGTGTGGAAATAATACAGGTTTCTGCTGTCAAAAAATGGTTGGTAAGCTGAGTTGTTCATGGGTTGCAAATGTGCTGTGGGTTGGCTTCAAGAGCTGGTGGGCAGGTGCCATAAAAAAAACTCCTTCATCTAAATCCCTATTTAATCCTGCCTGACAAATGCTCCTAAGGGCTTCATCCATAAGTTCACTAAGTGTGGGGAAAAGCTTGTGTTACACCCATTTCTACACTGGGGAAGATGTTCAGTCATGAAGAGCTCAAGAGATATCCAGGGCATGGGCGGAGGTGTTACAAAGCCATTGGGGCTGAGGGCTGCTTTGCCCTGTGACTTGAGAGATTCCTGCCTCTCCTCACTCACCGCTAGCTGCGGAAGCCCCATGCCACTGAACGAGACAGCAAGAGAGAAATGCTGTTTGCCTAAGGCTGCCATGAGTGAGCACCAAGGTGACAACAGACTTCTCCTGCCCCTGGTGAAGACAAGGGGTGGAGGACTCTTTGCCCAAGCTGAGCCTGGAGAGAAGGGGGGGCGGGGGGGAGTCACCATTTAAAACAAACCTCAGCATTTCCTAACTGCAGGCATTCACCTCAAGCCTGTCTCTGGGATCTGAGCAGAAGTCTTGTTGATTCAGTTCTTGCTGGAGACCAGGCTCTGACCTAGAGGAATGGCTGTGGTCTGGGCCACCACTGGTCTCACCAACGTGAGGGCGATGCTCTCCTCCAACCACCCCATAGGTCTCATGTTTTACTCATAGCTTTGAAAAGTGCTAAAGCAGCCTTAAAAGAAAGCACAAAAAATAGTTTAAACCATTTCTGCATAGTTTGCTCTATATTTAGTTGCAATTTGCTAAATGAATGTAGGTCAAAAAATGGGGGAGAGTTTGCATTTTTGCTTTTGTACAGAATTCAAGAGAATTTTGGAAAACTGGAGCAGCTCAGGAAAGGACTAAGTAGCTACTGAGCGTGAAGCTTGTTGCTGCCTGAAGAGCAGGCTTCTTGCGCAGTGGGCAGGGAGGACTTAATTTTTATTTCGTTGGAACATTTACATAAAATCTTACCTAAACCACATGTTTCTACCTCACTTATGGAGATTGTGCAGTGGTGCAAAGGCAAATTTCTCAGGTGCCCGTGCTCATTTTTGAGGAGGAGAGGAAGGTTGGTGCAGGTCTGCGCTGTGTCCATGGTGAGCAGCCCTGCTCAGCCACCGTCAAGCCCCCTCAAAAGTGGTGCCACCTAATGCATGGACCAGAGTGACAACCTGAAAGGGACCTGTGGCTGGGATGCAGTGCATGATCTGATAACTGTGCCATAATACAGTGCTGGGTTACCTGTTGCAGAACAGATTTCAGTATAACAAAGCACTGGGGCTTGGCTTTAACAGCTCCAGACTTCACTAAACTGCCTAAATGTTTTTTGGGGGGCATTTTCACTGAACAGGACTAAAGCTCCAGGGTTGTTTGCTTTTTGGAGAAGGTGAGAGCAGGGACTTCAATTTTTTTTTTCAAACTTCTTTTATATGACCAGTTTGTTCATGACAAAAATAAGAGCTGTCCTCAGTTTTCATATCCTGGTTTCCATTTTCTTCCACTGAAGCTCTCTGAACGTAGGTGCTGGGTGTCCCAGGAGGTTGTGCTCCATAGCCTGGGCCAGAAGGGAGCACTGCCATTGTTTCAGGAGCAAACCCCTCTGCCACAAGGAGCTGGGGAAACCCTCCTTGAGCCATCTCTTCCAGGTGGTCAAGGCATTACTTTGTACCAGCAATAGCTTTATTTGCAGAATTAAAAAATGAAACTTAAATGTTGACTTCCTGCAAGGAGCCAGCCCGTTCCTCTCTAGCCCTGGGGGTGTACCTTTCAGTAATGTAGCTCAACCAAAGGCACCAACTGTTCTTGCAAAATACATGCCAGGCTTGCTCACCAAATTACTGCAGGAGTCTGTACAAATTGGGCAGGACACTTAGTCCTCTGACACAGGGGTGAGATATGCTGCTAGATGGATCTCAGCTAGTCCAACTTGCTTCTGCTAAACTGTTAATAAACTGTTTGATACCTGTGATGAGACATTATGGTTTGTGTATTTACAATGACAGAGATGTCTTTTAAAGAACAAGAGGTTGATCTCTGTGTTCCTGGCTCTTTTGCAGAGATCAGGGGCTGAAATTGCTCTTGGAGATATTGACTCCCTGTGCTGCAGGGTTGGGCTTTTAGCTGCAAAGCCAGGCTGGGAGGGTTACTCAATTTGAGCAGCTATTCAATGGTTAAGGAAGAACAGCAGACTTCCCAGTATGCATAACTGTTATGTTCCTTATTATAGCTGCTGTAGAAGTTATAATTTAACCTGCACTTAAAAAAAAAAAAACCACCCAACTCCCTAGAATGGAACTAGACTTGATATATTTTTTCAACATGTTATTACTTGGAGTGTATGGCAGGTGTCGGCTGTTTGCTGCAGAGTGTTTGAAATACCCAGCAGAGTTAAGAAAGAGATGTACTAAGGGGCAGAGAAATACTGAAGTATCATCTTGGATAGTGCTTAGTGGGAGGGCTGTTGGGAGAAGGGTTGAACTTCAGAGCAGAGTTAAGAGGCCAGTATGGTCTCCCCCTCTGCAGAGCAGAGAGAGGGGTCCTCTGGGTGCATCGGGCCTGTGAGATGACTGCTGAAGATGTGGGGAAAAAACCCAAACACACCTGGTGGATACAGATGCAAAGTCTAGTTTATTCTTCTGTCATATGTTTCTGCTCCATGGGAAGTCTTGGAGGGCTGGGTTTATGGTAGGGGTGGGGAAATAATAACTGGACGTAGGTGGGAAAGTGAACTGCTTTGAAATGGGATGTAGACATGGCCTAGTCCCAGCTATAGCCTCAGCTAGGTTTAGAGAAGGTTTTTCACCAGTTTTGGGTTGGTTTTTTTT